>JBBMOC010000002.1:9675591-9737927 GCA_037975185.1 Centropyge bicolor
ATATATATATATATATATATATATATATATATATATATATATATTAGCTTGCTGAAGAGTCCTGAATGTTAAATAGTGTTAAATAATTTGAAGCTTTATCTTGTGTAAAATGGTGACATGCTCTGAGTAATGCAGCAGATATTTAACTTATAATGTGGAAATAAAACTCCAGTATAATGTTTCAACTTTTTAGAAAGACCAGTGACAGAATCTCTTGGTTGTGGAAATGAAGCTAACCCAGACATGGGGCAGGACTTTAGCTCTTCATAGGTGTAAAGAATTTATTACTCTTTTTTCAGCTGTGCTAGATCCTTCAAACAGCTGTTTACAGATGTGGGTAACAATCCCAAGTGGCTGACTATTTCTTGTCATTCATGAAATGTGCACCCTACAAACCTCAATAAGGAGTTTGCTGGAGAGATACACTGTAATATTTATTGATTCATTTACTAATTCATGTCTTTTTAGATGTCTCCTGTCATTTTCATTTTTAACATTAGAACAATACAGTTTCCTTTAAGAACACACAGCAGTTTCATCCCTTATGTTTGACTGTGTCCACTTTGAAAAGTAAAATGAAAGCTTTTCTGTTTTCTTATGATTAGTTAATTAATGCATGTGTATCTGGATGTGTGTATGTGCATGCGTGTGTGTGTTTCAGGTAAATATTCTCTGGAGTCTTTGTGGCTTATTTACTGTCTGTGGGTACATGCATTTTAATGTAAAGATCACTGAGTCTTTTTCTGAGGAAATGTGCTAAAACACCCTCCTTTTCTAGCGTGAATGCACTACATGATTTAAGAAGCTGGTTGGATGTATTATGTACTGGAGTATGGAACTGGGACACTGGCAAAGTTGGACAGTGTGAAAAAAAGGGGCTCAAAAAGTTCGGAGGAGCTGTGAGAGGACCCTCAAGCACCTGCCAATTTCATAGTAAAAGCCCTTGTGGACTTCTCACGAAAGGACTCACCAAGTGTGTAAGTCTGTGAGGGTGGACACTGAGAGTGGGCCAGAGAGCCTGTCAGCACACAGCTCTATCAGCCCACAGCAAGGCTGAATATCATTAGATGGCCCAAGGCCCAAACTTGAACCATGCATCAGGATATATCTAGATGCTCCTGATTAAGAGTTTGCCACTGGGTTTGCAACGTGATTAACATGTCGTTGGTAAAAATAAAAAGCCATTTGACCCTGTACTTTAATCACTCAAAGAATCCCTCATTATGTTTTTTGCAGTGTGCAAGCAAGGTAGAGGGAACAAAAGGGAATAGGACGCAAATTCCAGACACCAAGGGCAGAGCTAATGCAGTTACTTAATTATTTATTACGAGTACAAAAGCTTGCAGGCAGACAAGGGTCAAAACCAAAGACGGCAGTCCAAACAGGCAAATGGAATGGAAATCAAAAGTCCAAAAAAGCAGGCAAGGTCCATGAAAACTAAGCTTCCAGCACACAAGGAATTAACACTAGACAGGGCTGGAACAAGGACAATACAGACTAAACACACCAGGAGGGAAAAACTCAATGGCAGAAAGTGAAGAGTGAAAACTAAACACACCTGAGATCAAAACAGAAAATAACTAAAAAAGAAACCCAACATGACAATATTCTGAAGATATTGCATGATTGCATTTTTATTTTGGGCAAAAGCTCATTCATGTATTTCCTGGACGACAGTGGGGAAGCCGAATATTGTGTCCTTGACAGACAGGCGGACAGACAGAATGATGGTTAGACTTTAAGTGCAGCTCTGTAACGCTCTCACTGAAGCACAAAACTGACACTAACATCACGTATTACTGAATACTAGCATTCCCTTTCTGTTTCTTCCTCACTTCCCCTGTGGCCACCCACTGACCCTGAGAGTTTCGCCGCCTCAAACAACAACATTTCAAAAGGGATCCAATCTGTGCAGGCTTTCATGGAGGACACCAGGTTGTCAAAGCATCTCTCTCCATGGTGGATAAGGGCACGCGTTGCCCCGAGCAATTCTCACGCATCCTCCTGCCAGCTTCCCCCAACCAGGATGGGAGTATGAGAGTTTAGTCATATAGCTGCAGAGGCTGCTTGTCAATTTAAATAGGACAGCACACTGAAGAGCACTTCAACCACACCACGCAATTCATCATCCACAGTGTTAAACACCCCCCCCATCACATTCACGCTGGCTGGATAATGAACCATTTTGTCATTGGGAATCTGCTCATTCACAAAAGTCTCAGTAACGTTCCAGGGGCATGAAGCAGCTTCTGATGGGAGTGGCGTGTTACGGGTGGGACTGAGTGAATTTAATCAAGCTTATTGGAACAGACCAGAGATCAGAATCCGGTTGCTGGACAAGAGAAACAACCAGAGTATTGAACCTATAGACAGGGACAGAGGGCACACACAGACACACACACACAGGCAATCCCAGACACACACAGAGTAATCAAGATGTGTTTACACTGAGGGTTCAAAAGGTTGTATTCCCTGAGGATTGAGCAGAATCTAAAGTAGAGAGGAGTATCACCGTTGTACTCCTAATGGAAGAGGAGAAGAAAAGACGGGAAGGAGAGAAAATGAGAAACACAGAAGACCACGAGGCGGCTGCATTAGCTGGTTGTAAGGCACATTTTAGCCTATTTGAAACATACAGAGATTTACAGGTCACTTATTTAAAGCAGGTTTGTTCTTACTTACTCTCACTATGTGATCCTGATGTTTTCACAACACGGATGATTAAAAACATGAGACTGAGGTAGGTTGGTATCGATCGGTCTAATCCAATACGACTGACTACACACGGTAACCAACAGGTTTAATTATTGCCTCACTAATCATCCTAACTGACAAGACTAACAGGAGCTTGTTGCTTTGACGAGTAAAACGGGGGAATTGGAATAAGGTCAGCAATTCATATTAAAGAAACAGGGATACCAAATGGCATCAGTCGAGGTCAGGATGATCAGATATTTCCTACTTGTACTAAAGTGCATGATTAGTGCAACCTCTGAAACACACATATTAATCCATATGCAGACATAAATAAAACATTTACAAAAGGTTAAGTGTAATATATGATTTGGCTCCTGAATGCTGAAGTGATTTCCTGGCTGGGTCTGCAATCACACCCTCATTCACTCATTCACAACCTCATGAACAACAAGCACTCAGTAGTCTACTCAATAGTGAGCAGCAAATTGATATTTTGGACACTTACTCATCATTTTGTGTAGCTTTGTTAATTTTCTGATGCCGTTCATTTGCACTGACATTGTTAGTAGAAAGCAGTATATTTGTCATAGACACTACTTTTTCCTTCTATTGTGGACTCATATATAGTAAATTGTTTACATCATATAGTATAAAAAATCATGATGAGACGGGGGGAGAAGCAAAGGGGAAAGTGGAAACATGGAATGAAGCGATAAAGAGCATGACAGATGAATATGCTGGATATCCTATATTCTGGGAGCGAGCGAGAGACACAGAGGTGCTGAACACATCCAACGGAATATCCCAGGAACACGGCAGCAGTCGTGGTCCAACACTTCCCATTAAGCCAAGGTGTGTGGAATGAGAAGTGAAATGCTGGGAGGACTTGCTGTCATTCTCACTCATTTCAAAACCAATGTCAGCAATCCTGCAGCCGCTCCCTGCAAGCCAGTGTTTGGAATAAGAACTATCTTTATGAAACAGGAGCTTGGTCCCAGAGCACATTCACACTAAACTCTTCTGTACAACACTCAGGACGGAGCTGTGAGTGTTTTAGTTATACAGCGCAATGATCGCCCCATATGATTCACCTGCCACAAACGATAAAAACTGAGCTGCCGAGTTGACCTTTAAATCTATGGTGGGATTATTTCACTGTAATTCGGTTGTTAAGATAACATTATTGTCACTTAGCATTGTGGTTGCTGTTGTGCTGAGCAGGCCTTAATAGGGCCAGTAGTGCTGTCTCATAACTGGTGGCTCGCAAACATTATTGTTTTTGTGAAGCACATTTTCTGCTCAATTCAATACAATTCGATAACAGTGAGGCAATTAAAAAAAACTCCACAGAGCAGAGCTCAAATCTCAATAAAACACATACAATGAAGTGATTCAATGAGTAGATAAAGAGCATATAAATACACCAAAAATGCTAAAAGTTATCATACTTTTGTGAAATTCTGTTTTTATACAGTATACTTGGTTCAAAATTAGGGAAATTATACTGCTCTTCTTTACAATGATAATTAAGACAATGGTGTTTTTACCGGCTGCTCCTGAACCACATATTGAAATGTCTTTGAACATCACTTTCCAATGGCTTGGTGCGTGTGTATGTGTGAAAATTGTAAGCCACTATATTAAAGGAGTATATTTACTTTTTCACCATTTCCTGTTTCAACAACATGCACAAAGCAACGTCCAGAAAGAAATGGTTTTGACAGTTTCAGAGTTCAGAGTTCAACCTCACTAATGCTCTTGTGTCTGAATGGGAGAACATTACATTGTAGCGGCACATTAATGCCCGTATTATTTGGGTGTCCACATACTTTTGGCCATACAATACAAAAGGCGCATACAAACAGCTAAAGCGTGTCATAGGTTTGTCAAATTGAAGAACTCAAATATAGAACAGGGTTATGGCATATTTTGTCTCATACATTTCCATCAGGTGGTTTTATTTAAGCAGCTTAAATCAAAGATCATTTTACTATTTTCAGGAATTGGCAAAAACAAGTATTAAAAAATCACACATTTTTTGGACCACCCTTTGAGTTTCTGATCATTTGCCACAGCGTGATTTGGCTGACGATCACAGTCAGTCAATCCACACGGGAGTCTGACTGTTTACAGAGGTGAGAAACAGGAAACATGACTTTCAGCTTGACTATAATCAAGGACTGAAAATAGAAGTGTTATCTTTGGTGATCCCTTAACTCGTCTACCACTATAATCAAAATCTGTTTTTTGACCAAAAATGTGAACTCATTCCAATCAGCCTCAGCTGCACTGTTTCTTAATTGCTGATTAGCAAATAAACTATAAAGCATTTTAGGATTTTTACAACAGTTTTCATAGTAGCATTGTGCCTAAGGGGCTGAGGACTAGTCTTGTTTTCACTTGTTGGAAAATCACCTTTCCAACTTCAGCTTCAATCAATTCTCACAGTTGCCCAGTTGTCAATCTTGCCATGCAGCAAAAATGCAGAGCAATCAGAGACAGCAAAACCCAATAACACAAATCAGAATCCGCCTTCTCCATCATCTGCGAAACATTTTATCTGAACATAGGATAAAATGGAAAATACAAACATGATGTAGCACCTTATCAATGGCAGGGCGTATCTGAGAACTTCCTTGAAGAACTCATCTGTTTCCTTCACCTCTCTTATCCACAAGAGTCACAGTCTTGGCACAGAGTTGAATAAATATCTGCCCACCCCGGTGGAACAGCTTGGTGCCCAGCAGAGTCACACACAGTGACCGTCTCTGAGCATGTCTTCTCCATTTCTGTGTCCTTGCTGCCACCTTGCTCTCACATTGCTGTCACTTCATTATTCATACCCAAGCATGGCCAAGACTCAGCCAAAGGTAAAACAAGATGGTCTCGGAATTTCTTTGAGCCACTGAGGCCATATACAGTTGGTGCAGCAGGGGTTTGCCCTCTGGGTACAGAGACTGATGAACAACAGCAGTATGATGCACACACTATAACATGGATGACTGCAATGTGAATCACAATCTAACCCTTTCAGTGTCAGTGCTTTTACACATTAAGTTACAGGATCACCAGCTCAACGATTATTCCAGTGGTGCTGCAGCAGCTACAGCACGCCATGTATCTTAAAATGCAAAAACATGCTCTGAGCAATGAGACACGTTTTCTCCAGAATGAGAGGATTATGTGAGCAGACATGACTGGAAACCGCTCGTAAATATGTAGAGGGAGGAGTGTTGAATGTGCATTTCCACCCACCTGCAGCTCCAGTGAGCCGCCGATGTTGTGCTCTGATGCGAGGGTTTTCTACTTTAAGGAGTTTTACATTTTTTAACCACAGTCTAAGCCTAACCTTAGCGTAGCTTCTTCATGTGACAAACAAGTAAATTGCTGTGTCTGATTAGTGCCATTATCACATAATCACAAGAGAAACACAACTATCACATAACTCAGGTCTGAAACAAGGATTCTGTATTTTCTTGCCTGGTGCTTTTTCTCCCAGTTTTCGAAGATGCCGTAATTACACCTCAATTTTTAGATCTTTTCCACAGAGCTCAAACTCTAAATATTACTGCCAACCATGGGTTCTAAAGACAGGTATTTGTGCTGGCTTATGTGATTGTGTAGTATCTAGGATAGCAGTTGTGCAGTCCAGCTTGCAATACTTCTCATGTGCAGTTGCTGTGTCAGTTGTTGCCTCAGTCCCACATGCCTCTGGGAATGTGTTGACCGGGGCCCCGGCTCTGCTGCAATACTTGGTCTGAACTTTGAAGGATTTTAGTTTCCAAATGGGAGGACATTAAACGCTGCCCATGTATCCAGTCAGACGTGAAGTTTTTTGCCCCTGAGTGTCTGGCGACCGGGCTCCTCCAGAGGGTTAAGTGTTGAGATTACTTGCAAGCCATCTTCTCTGGTAATGAACCCTGTCTGGGTACCAAGATGTAGCTGAAGGGGCACAGTATAGCCATAAGCTTCCTCCTGCTGATTGCCCGTCTTAAATAGCTTTTTTTCCACTTGGGAGACACATCCACAAAACTTTACAGCTCCTTATGAATAATTATGATGACACCTTGTGTTATTGCACTCGGCGATAGTCCGTCTTTGATATCGCAGCCAATAAATATGACCATTAAATCTGTTTTCGCCCGCATTAACAGTGCCCCTGATGCACAGAGATTGAATAACAATTTAAGTAGAAAAAGAGGTATATCGGTGCTACCAAGCTCGTGTGCATTGGCTGAAACCCCACTTGTCACCTCTTCTTCCAAATCTCACTTGAAGAACGTGTTTTCCTCTACACAACTTTGTGAACCTCTCTCTCTCTACGTACAACCTCCCTCTCCTTGTAAGCTTCTGTAAGACGTTGCCCTCAGGCGCTGTTCCAGTATCAGCTCACCCCGCCCACATCCCTCAGTCAACCACCAGTAAGACCGTTTTAAGGTCTCCTCTCTCTGTCTTGTCTGCACTCTGCATACATGTGCTTTCTGAACACGCTCTTTTATTGAGCTCAAAAAGGTTTTAAGGTGAATTCTAACAATGTACAAACCTTGACACAGGCACATCCCTCATGACAGCATTATACATTATTCTACCGTAAAAGCCATTATATGTAATTGCATTTTTTATGAAGCTCTCATAGGCACATGCAGTGTTTAATCAATGAGAAGGCTTTCATTTTTAGGAGAGGTCACCGGCTTTGTGTGAGGTCATCTTACAATCCTCCTTGAGGGGTCATCCGGGTCTATTACCCTTCAAGTCAGAAATCAGGCCACATCCTGATGATCGCACTCAGAAACTGGAGGAGGACTCCCATCTCTAAGACCCCCTATCTGGTCTTATAATCACCCACCGTGCTGCTGTAATGGGCTTTCTGTTGACTCTGGTAGATTGTTATCTCGCTCTGGTTGATGGGTTACAACACGGTACAGTATCTCAAGGCCATATCGACCTGGATGGAGGGGGTGAATACTGAATTTTATTTTATTGCTCTGAATGAGGGACAGATGGACTAAGAAAAAAAAAAACATAAACCAATTCTCATGTTAGATTGATTTTAGTCATACATAGGGGAGCACTGCGCTCAAATTTCCACTAGTTAAAGCTATAGGATCATAATCATGCACATTGACCTTGCTTTGATCCCCTGGAACATCAAGCCAAAGCGCTGCAGTAAGAAGTGCACAATATAGCTACATCATAGCTGCTCACTACCCTCATCCAAGGGTGTAGGAAGCAGGGAAAACACAGGAGACACGTCCGCTTCAGTGCTAAAGAGGATTAAGTTGTCCCCTGCAAAAATACAAACAAGTCCTGCATGAATCAACTTAGCTGCTGATTGCAAGCAGGTTATTGATGATGATACTCTTCCTCACATGTACAACAGAAGCACTGGCTTACTTCTCTTCCCGTTTCCAGCTGAGAAGAATTACAGCTGTGCTAATTAATATTTATGTTGACAATGACTCACAAGACAATGCATAATGTCAAAGGTGCCACTAGTTGTCATGAATCTACAGGGAATCATCACCTAAGTCTGCAGCTTCCATCCGCTCAGCCCAGTATCTGTCCACACATCCAAATCTCATGATTCTGTACTTTGTCTTTTACTGTATGTTCAATGCTGAGTTTGAGCACCAATATAGAAACGTTCTATCTAAATACAGCAAGACAAAAAGTAAAGGTGTCAAGGTTGGGTTGGTGAATGGACGAACAGCAGAAAACAACAGTTTTAGAAACACTGTCATTAGATATAATAAAAGCTACTTCTGAATTTGATCCAGGGTTCTGCAGAATCGTACCCTATATTGATTGTTGACTATTGATTTGGCTTTCCAGCCCCCAAACTCCAATCTCACCGACACAGTTTAAATTAGCCAGCAGGTGTTTTCAGCAAAATAGGTAGACTGTCTGCTCAGCACCATAGGCTGACAGGCAAAGTTAGTGACTAGCTGGTGAAGAAAGTGGACCTTAATATTCTTATTGATACATCAGTGCACATATTGTATAAAGAAAGAATTTTTAAAACGTTGTCATTGAACATAATCAGGCTTTTGCAGTTGTCCAGTACTTCTTGTAGTTAAATTGTCAATATTTTTATTATAGTTAAATAGTCAATACTTTGATCATAATTAAATTGTTAATACATTATATTCTAGTTAGACTGTCAATATTTTCTTATATGTCTCTTATTCATATTGTTTATCTACTATTTGTCTTGCTGCTATAACACTGTAAATTTCCCCTTTGTGGGACTAATAAAGAAAGCCTGGTTATACGGTTTCTTTATAGAAATTTCCAAAAAATAAATGAATACAAGAAAAATGAATAAATCCAGTTCCGTGATGTGGACACAAGTGTTACAACCTGAATCATTAGCTACAAACATTCACCACTTAAGTGTAAAGTAGGATTCAGGCAAGTGCCACTGCCAAACCATCTGCACTGTTCTCATTTTTTCACACTCGGTTTTAGCACCACTCTACAGTAGCTAATAACCACATCACCCACATATGCAGGAGAAATATGTCAGTAAACCACTTATTGTTAATATTAGTTTTCCTTGCAAACGGAACAGAGCTCCCTCTCACTGTCTATTGTCCATGTTTGTTATACAGCAGCAAGGGAATCTTAATTTATTCTCATGGTCACAGCGTAATAAGAACCAGAGCTTGATTTATGCAGACAGCCCCCTCAACCCCAGACAGAGAAAACAAGCAAGTGTGAAGTGCTTGTCCAGGTTCCAGGAATTAGTTGCTGAATATCAGTCATCTCCCTCCTCCACAGCATGTAATAAAATGACAGAACAAGATCCAGGAACAGTGTTGTTACAGTACGTGTTGGATTAATGCAGGCCAGAGACAGCCTCCTCCTCACCAGACAAGGACAGAGAGAAGCATGCAAAAAACGGTGTGATCTAACTGCTCGAGAAACTGTGGAACTAGAAACAGCTTCAAAACAAGTATAGAGGAATATTTTTTCGATTTTTAAAGTTTTCCTCGTTTTTTTTTTTTTTTTTCTCAAATGCATTTGACTGGATGAGTACGAGGCCCCTTCATGAACTGATTTGATCAGATTTTGGTAAACAAGTCCCACCACACGCACACACACACACACACACGCACAACCAATGTTTATCCCTCCTTTCTGGTTATTTCTGTGTTTAAAAACACGTAAATACACATCAGGCATTTTTCTTTTCAAAGTAAAAAGAAATACATAAAGATGCCTCTGACGCTTTATGATGAATTTGTTTGGGTTCAAACAACGTTGACGGCATTTTTAATTACGTCTTCAAGGAGAAAAATGTATGACTGTCTGTGATCACTCCCTCGTTCACTCATGTACTACTCCCTTTATAATGGCTTACTCTGAGCGAGCAGTAAATTATCTTTTTACGTCATTACCCACAAGTGTATTGTGCACCACATTAATTTTTGCACCTATTAAATATGACAAAAGACACTGTTGGATTGTTAGTAGAGATGCACGACATGGACACTCACAACTCAGACACTAAAATAAATACAGTGTGCAATATAAATAGGGAGTGCTTCTAGACACATCCTTGGATGATTTTTAAGAAGAAGAAAAAAAATTTAAATCCTACATCTATCAACCACAGCTGCTCTCCTTCAAAGACAGTCTATATGAAAGCGGGGCAATCTTAGCACACACGTCATTTTTGGACACCCACCCACCCACACACGCACATCCACTAGCAGGCGATTTCTTGCTCTGTGCCATTTACAGTCGCCTCTCTTATGTCTACTTTCTAATGTCTAAATCCAATCATGGCTGTCATGTTGAATTGGAAATGAGCTGCTCCTTATCAGAGCGCTGCACCCCCATCCACCACCTCCGACCTGAACCTGTCAGGAGTCTGGCTGAGGACAAACAGATGCCACCTAACCTTGTCCTTGTGCTAACTGTGCAAGCTGCCACTAAAGCACCGACGTTAGAAGACTTCCTGGGGGCTGTTCCTCCCACAAATCACCAGGTTATCTTCCCCCTACATCCGTCATATGTTTCCCAATGCTGCTCCGTCTTTTATGCCCGGGTCCTTAAAATGCCAGAGTTCAGTGGGAACCATGGCGGAGCGAAGCTAAATGTGGCTGAGTTATGTTGACAGATACATGGCTCGCACAGTTCCCTCTGCAGCCCACAGCACGCCCACCACCTCCCCACAACACAAAGTGACATTTCAAGATGAATTATATTTAGGTGCTTTATTTTTAGAAATGAAATTAGCCGAGGTTAAAAAAGAGAAACAAATGCAATCAGGGCATTGATTTTCAGATAGAAAACGTCTATGCAGAGATTGATTGGTAGCAATACAGACCATAAATAAGGGAGCGTTGGTGAGGGTTATCAGCTTTAGTGCTTTACAACAATACAGCATTACTGTCCTTTCATTTGCAGGTAAGATGGAGTGAATGCTGTTTCATCAGAAGCATCTTCAGTCCAATCAGTTTTACAAAAAAAAACTATTTTTCCACACAATTTATCCAAGATTCACACCTGTGCCGAGTCACACAGTTCAGAATTTTACTTCAACGCTTAAGTCATCATTCCCACTGCACAGGAACGCTATTCACTTGTCACCTAGTAAGGAACAAGCTCAACCACTGGAAAATTACTACCTGTCCTTGTCAATCTTGACCTCCACTGTGCCCTGTTTTCACTCCCATGTTATAACATTTGAGAAGAGCAAGAGCAGCTAAAACCCGCACGAATAAATGTGATGACAGTCGATGGATTCAAAAGACAATCAAATCACGGCAAATCACAGCTCGATGCCGGGGCAATTGAAAGCATTATCTCGGCTGACTCGCCTGCTATTCCTTCAGTGTCTAGACTCCTGAGATGTGTTTCTTGCCGAGAATTAGATGAGAAGATTAAATCCACTCTCATGTGTGTCTAATAAATATGAACAGTCAGGAGACATTTGACTTTTGTATAATGAGTGAAAACATGGGGAAACAGAAACCTGGCTCTGTCTAAACGTTATTCGAGTAAAAGAACTAACTTGTAAAAGGTGTTGTCAAACCATAGCTGAGGTGTTTAAAGCTGTTCTGAACCGAGTCACTCAAAGACAGGGTGAACATGCGACATCATTTAAATATGGGCGTACATTTCCTCCTGGACATGGAGCCCTTGATTCCAATGTCAGAACATTGCGGAGGGAGGGAGTGTTTCCCAAGCTGTCGACCATCCAGCAAGCAATTCTGTTGAAGCATACTGACAGATTAAAGGCAAAAATAATCCCTCTAAAACTCAGTCGTTCACACTCGTTCAACAAGTACAAGAAATGAAATTTTGAAGGGTTACTACTTCTTGACTGGGTGCAGTTACGTTCTGGAGCCTCATCATGGCCAAGAGGTCGTCAGGCAACTAGTAGAAATAAATTGGTTTCTAACTACAACCGCACTGTGTTTCACTGTATTTCAACCTAGCTCTGAAGTTCGTCTAAGTGACGCATCTGTAATTTAAACATCCTATTTACCATGAGAAAATGTCTGAGTCATAGAGGCCCCGGTAGCACATTTACATATTAATGTCACACTTCAAAGTCCGCAGCTATCAGTGAGACGTGAGATAGACATAAAGCATGAAATAACCCTTCTATGACTGAAGGCCCAATGAGATCCACATCAATAGGCTTCTTTCATTTAAATAAGAAATACATAGCAAGCAAAGTACGAATGGTGGAAACTCCACGCCCCTGAGCCAGACATCTTGAGAAGAATAGACTTCTTCCACTGCCAATTCAGTAAAGCCTGCACAGCAAATTTCACACAACCATTTTGCGCTCTGCTGATAAAACACTTTGAAAGCCCAATGACACAGACAATGCCTTCAGATAGGGAAAAAGCCACGTTTTGTCCCCATCCCTTTTCATCAATGTCCCAAATACAACCAAGCCTAACTGAGCAGTGGAACAGAAATACCCTACAAAAACTGACTCCAGCATCAAACACACCCACACACACTTTAAACAAATCGCCTGGCGTGTGCGGCTGAGGCAGTCCTACTGAAAACCTGACAGTGTGTTGCTTCATAAATGCCTCAAACTGTGTGAGCGTCGCTGTTCTTAGCTAGCTATTAGTGTGCTGCTCTATTAAGCATGTGAAGGGGATCTGGCACAATGGCACTAGAACCCTGCACCTGTCATCCTCTCATCCACACCCCACTCAATTGTCAATGGATGGAGCTCACTTCATTTCAAAGTCCCACTCAAGCTCTTCATTTATGAATAAAAGGACATCACTGGTGAATAAAAGATTGCTTTTATTGCCTCATGCGAGGTAAAAATGAGATGGATTATTGAGTCAGAATCCCGTAAATCACATCAAACCTCCACCTCATTGGTTTTTACTATCTGATGAGAAGCTGCCTTCGTTATGATGAAGATTTCACATCTGGAAGCCTCGTAATGGAGCCGGTGTCATCATCTACACCACTGGAGCACAGAATAAACTCACAAACCCTGGTTGGTAGACCTTTTCCCTTGGTAGCCCGCCTGAGCACCGACAGGAAAAGCTGTTCAATTAAAAGGCACTTTAGGAAATCGTCTCCGAGCCCCGGCTGCTTCTCATGCCATGCTGATGCACTATCTCCAGGCCCAAAGGCTCATTAGAGCAGGTAAGTTCAGTGAAAACAGCAATGAAATGGGGAAAGTACATTCTCTCTCTCTTTACTCACCTCCCACAGTTCACTAAGCCCCTACCCTGAACAATGATCTTCTAATGATGGCTTTACATTTGTCTGCATGTTCAAGCATGGAGTTTTAATAAGTGCAATACTTAGCTTTTTTTCAGTCTCTCCAAAACCAAAAAGACAAGAGCAAACGTATAATGAATATGTAATGTCAACATTAGACCACCTGGCTAACTGGCACACTACCGACAGTAACAGCCTAGTCTTCCATTCAAGGGCAGCATTTTAGCTAATTACATATTGTGAGGATATTTAATTAGGGAAAAAAAAAACCTATTCATACCATAATGTATTTGGGATGCTGACGTTCCTGTGACCCGAGCCAGACTTGTTGACCATAGACATTGGTTAGTCCTCATCCTAAAAGCCTTTTCACGTGCAACATTAAACATACTGTCTGAACAATGAAACATAACTTGAATGTTTATGAGTCTGATCTTACATTTTTCCACATCATAGCCCGCTTAATGTTATGAGCAGCAATAATAGATCAAAGCTCTTTCCATGTCCTTTACTTGGATCATCAGCTGTTGAGGATGCTGAATTTTTTGCCTGTTCATCCTCGGTCCTATATTACACATGTAGCCATCAAGTGCATGTTTAAATCCCCTTTGACGAAACAAGTCAGCTGGAAACAGTAAAAGATGGAGACAGTGTTTCAATCCAATGATGGAGCTAAGGCCAGAAATGAGAAGCAGGCTTTTTGTCTACCTCTGTCTGAAATCAAAGACCTGTCTTTTCAAAATTTACATTTTGAGTGGTCGCCTCAATCTGCTGCGGTTATCACTGTAAACTAGTGTGTCGTGTATGAACAGAAAGCCTACAGGTGTAGCAACAGGCTTCACAAACAATCTCAAATCAATTCTGTCTCGGCCCAAGTTGATAATACCTTTTATTGTTACCTGCAACAGCATAAAGGACTGAATATGTGGCCGGAGAAAAGAGAAACTATCGTGCTACAACATCCCCATCGTCGAGCCGTGCACTTTCCTACAACAGCAGAGTGGATGGAGCGAGTGATTTTGTGGTCCACTTGAAATTATTACCACAAACATGTTATTTTCTGTCACTCCGTTGGCAGCTGTATTTGAGGCTCTTTGACGCCCCTTGTGGCGAAGCAGAGCAGTGGCACACCGCCGGCAAAACTCCAACCACAATCAGCTCCATCCTTCCTAATCCATCTACCGGCGCCCTCCCACCGCCTTGTCCCCCCTTTTCACAACTTCAAAGCACTGCTTTACCCATTACCCTTGGGCAGGAGCTGCCCTTCTCTGGACCACACTGACATTCATACGCTATTTAGAGCCATTAGGCCACCAAGGTCAGCACTTAACTTACATTTTCACAGCTTCAGGCAGCACTGATTTTTTTTTTCTTTTTTCATTTTGTCTTTTTTTTTTCCTCTGTTATTGTTGTGTTTTGCGGCACACTGCACACAGGGCAGTGAATTGCTCATTAGCCGGGGCTCCGGTGCCGTAACATGTGCTAAAAAAGGGGAAAGTGGTGCAAAGAAGCCAGAACATTCACAGCGACATCTTTAGTCATCGCAGTTACAGCATGTGACGAATTAGTTTGCACCGCGGGCTGTCCTTGTAACTCTGCAGAGAGCATCTTGATTCTTTAGGAGGAAGATGAGATAAAGGCCACAGATATGTTTTTAAACCACTTTTTATAGGATAATGTAACACTGAATGGCAACCGATGACAGGCCATCAGGCAAGATCTTCCTGTGTCCTTTGGTAGAGCAGACAAGGTTCATAAATTTCGTGATGGAGAGAAGGTTCACTTGGTCAGGAACAAGACTTTAGAGGGAAAATCATAACTTGTCAAACCTGTCTGTGGCGGGGCAAAAAATGAAATATGGTGTCAAAAGTCCAGTGAGCAACTCTTAAAAAAAAAAGACCATAGTAAAGGATCACAGAAATAACAAAAGGAGAGATCCAGAGATATCAGAGCAACTATCTCGTCATGATCTTGTCCCCCATTTAATGTGTTACTTCGTCCGCCAGAAGGAAAATGTGACAGAAAGCAAATTGTTTTTGGCTAACAACCATCGCAGCAACCTTCACAACTGATTTAGTCTGTTTACTTTTCGCCATCACGACTTATCTTTTTCATAGCAGTATATTAATGTCAACACAGAGCGCTGTTACATAATCATCTGGCATTTGTGTTGTGAATAAAACAGATGCAAGTAAGTGGTGATTTTTTTAGGGAGTAACACTTTGAAAAATGTGTTAAAAGTTTTGGAAGCAAGTTGGGAACCAAAGCTTTATAGCACAGACTACTTTTTAGAGTATCGGCTGGATTAATAATTATAGACACGTCATAAAACAATTAAAGTGTTCTGCAGCAAGATCACACATTTACTTTTAATTCTTCAGCTTGTGTTTTATGGTTTCACCAGATGTATTATACGAATGCTCGGACTTAATTCTGCTGCTTGTATTAAAAGGTGCTGATGTGTTTTTATATATATTTGCCCCTGTGAAATGATGAGAATGTATAATGTGGACTAACTGAAATGAACTCAGCCCTCATAGCTTCAGCTGCATATTCAGTCAAGTAATTGCGTTGAGATAACATGAACATTTTATTTTGCGGCATATTCCTGCTAAGCCCTGCAGCCATGTGCTCTGTATCTTTTGTTTCTTTTCTTTTCCCTGTTCGAGGTATTTGCCAATTGATCAGTTCTCCTGGAGCGAATCCCAGTGTCACATCCCGGGCCGAGCAAATGAGCAAGCTGAAAATTAACTTTAATTTCCTAATGACAAATGTAATTCTCCTGCAGCAGGGGCATGACATTCATATTTGATGAGCCACTATATCTCACTTCAAAGGTCTCAATAAACCAGCGAGCAAGCTTTTTTTTTTTTTTGTAAATATACGGCACTGCACTGAGCACTGCAGCCCCTCACTGCCTGGCAACTCCCCATAGGCTGCTATTGCTCATTCACAGCTCTGTGAGATGTCAGGGTTTGGCGCTTATGAAAATTGAACTCCAAACTCATCTTCACCCCAGGCCAAAAAAACACTGAAGAATGCCTTGTCATATTCACAAAGCGGAGAGACTAATCTGTGAAGTGGAGCAGGCATCAACAAACCTAATGTCACTGTTTGACGTATTGACCGCAGAAGGTGTGGGTTTGTGTGTGTGATGCGTTGAAAGGGTATAAAAGCAAAGTGTGTGTAAAAAAAGAGAAGTGGATAAAGAGAGCAGGATGGCTGGGGTGAAAAGAGAGAGAGGGGGGGGTTTCCTTTATTAAATCCCACCAACATTTATTCCAAACATTAATTTTATTGTGCTATCAGAGCCATTTCAAGGTTGAGGAATGAAGGAAGAGCAGGAACAAATTGCTTTCAAGTTCTACAGAGCATTTCCCCCTGGATGGCTCAGACTGGGACGCCTCTCCCTCTAATTAAATCCCCCCCTGTTGTATTTAAAAGCGTAAGATGTAATTAGAACATTTAGTTTCATTTAAAAACACTCGAATTTCTTCCCTCCTACATGCCACAATTTAATTATATTCAGCATATCGTGGAGTCCTGACAGGAACAGAGAGAGAGAGAGTTGCTCCTGACAGGAACAGAGAGTTGCTATAGAGATGACCACGGCTGAGCTGTGCTTGGAAATCCTTCAGAGTTGTGAGCCTTCACACAGCGAACCGAGTGCTCGCACACACAAACACACACAAACAACAACAAAAAAAAACGCTATGCAAACAAGGAGGAGACTACCTCTCTATCATTCCGCGCCGGAGATAAATGCAAATATGCAAACACATGTATAAACTCCCACATCCTTTACGGCTCAGCCAGCAGCACCGCCACCGAGCAGCAACAAACAAGCACATTGTTCAATCAGGTGCCAGCCCTCTTGCACAGATACAGGCCACGGGAGATGCACCTTTATCACCGGGAGCAGAAAGCCACCCCCAACTCACCCTCCTCCCCACTTTCTATCACCTTCCTTCTATTCCTGCCTCTCGGCGTCCTGGAGCTGGAGATGCTGCCGTAGGTGTCTTCTTCACAGCTCTCCCCCTCACTGTCTCGATTGGGGCTTTGAAGGCAGCGAGAAATCAATGGCTATGCGATGGCCGCTGTCACAGTCATTAGATACCCTTTTTTTTAGATGAAAGAATGGGCCACATTCCTGCTCCTCAATACGGATCAATTATCCTGAGCCTCTCCAAGAACAACAGGACAGCTCACACACACTCATTTTCTGACCTATTTGCCCTTCACTCTCCATTAGATATAATCTCATGTAGCAGCTGTAGCAAGTCACAATAGACCAGTTGTGGTGCTTCAAAGATTCAATGCTGAAAAGTGAGAGAGACTCACACGTGTGATTTATTCTCTGCTTAACAAATCAATAGTTACAATATCCAGCCATTGGCAGGCGGCAGAAGAGAGGTCACACATATTACAGAGACGAGTCTTTGTGTCATGAAGAATATACAGTATAATGCTTCAGCGTCTTACAATGCTCAGCTTAGACATGGCTGCTCACAGTTTGGTGAGCAGAGAAAGAAAATTCTCCAAACAACCACTTCTAGGAAAGCACAAAGAGAAAACAACTTAAAAATAAAAAAGCACAAACACCTCAGAGAACTTCATACTCAGTTCCTTCATCCCGAGTATTTAAAGAAACCAAACCAGCTTTCAAATTAAAAATCGTCTGACTGGATCGTGAAAAGTCTTTTGTTTGATGATGCTTGTACGGAGAGTGTAACTGAGCACAATAAATGTATGAACAGGAAAGTCTTGAAAGCATAAAAGCCGCTAATCATGACTTATGCATGTCTGTCATAAAGCTGCCGTCTGTCATGTATTTTAATGAATATATCTACTTTTATGGTGGATTACCAGGAAACTTAAAACCCAGCAGAAGACGGTTTGAGAAGCTCCCAGAACTCTGCTATTGAAGTCAATACGTGTAGATCTTTGTGTCTTTGAAATATTTCCGTTGGCAAACTTCTATTTGAATAAAAATGGGGCAAATTTGGTGCAGGCTACATGATACTCTGAGCAAATTCATCATTATCTGAACAGAGTCATTGCCTTCCAAACAGGGTGATACTGCTGTCAATGTGTTTGAAAACAGTCATAAATTATAGTAATTAAAATAAATCAATCTAAGCGTGATGATCTGCCTCTGGTTGAAGATCATTGGTTATGTTTGATTAGCTTCATACTGAAGGGAAAAAACAAGGACTAGCAAACATTTGCCCCAATAATCGTCAACAATATTTCTGTATTACAAACATTTAGATTGGAGTCTAATAGTAAATATCAGAGCGAAGGCTGCAGGCTGTGCTTCACAGCATGGCTGCTTTGGATCTCCCACCTTATTACAGAATAAATCAGGAGCCATTAAGTGGCAACATGAGTATACATATATGAGAGATCCTGCTCATGATTTATCAGAACATCACCGGGATCAAAGAGCTGTTTGATATCCGTGCAGTGGATCGAGCAGCCGAGTCCCAGCTGTATCGCACATGTCGAGCCGGTTCTGAAATTGCTGATTCAAACAAACTCTGTCACAACAACTCTTCTCTCTGGCTGATGAATATTTCCATTACCTCTCTCAGACAGATGAACTAACTTAAAAGCGTGTCCTCTTTTGCTTTCGCTTCACTTTCAGTGTCCCCAAATTACCTTTTTTAAATCATCCTTTGCTCCAAACTACAAAAAGAAGCCAGGCATGCTGACATTTAGCAGGTGTAATGTTTTTCAAGTTCACCATCTTAGTTTATTTCAGTGGTTCTAAAACTTTTTCATGAATGCCTTCCTTCAGAAAAAGTTCATGCCCCCACCACACAATTGTTATCAATCATTCACAATGATAAGGGAAGTAGCTATTAAAAAAGGGTTCAAGTTGAGTTTTAGTGAAATAAAGGTCAGCACGATAGCATCTTGCATAATTCATATTCATTCAACTTAGTTTTACCCTAAGTACAGCTGAGGCTGATGAGAATATTAGCTTTGCAGGTATGTGATCATAAACCAAAGTGCTAGACAAATTAAAATTTTGACCTGATGATGGCACTACATAAAAAGTACAAGGATTGCCAGAGGTAGGAAAAGTCAAGGTGTTACTCAAGTAACTAGGACGCCTGTACGGTGACTGTCTGTACAAAATTTGGGCCGAGCCATCTGTTGGCTCAAACTTTGATCTGCTTGTAAAAAGGAAAAGTAAGGGGATCACATGACAATACATGAAATGGTTGTTGAGATATCTGAGTGTGGACCGACAGACCAACGTCATCCCCAGAGTGACGTCTAAAATCCACGGGTCTCAGTCATAACAAGGCGATCTCCTATGGGCGCCAGCAAACTCCAACAGGAGCATGAAACCCTTTCCCCACTGCTTCCAATGTTGGAACTGCAGGAGCTACAACCAACAATTTGTGTAATTTTCAACAATCTGACAACCACCGTGCACAGAGACTGACCAGGTGTGCACATGGCAGGAAGTAGATCAGTGCTGGAAAGCTCCATTTTTTTTCATCTTTACACGACTACTTCCATGTCTTTTCACATGAACAAAGCTCCACATCATAAAGCCTTAAAGGAAACATGGTCTGAGCGTACTCAATTATCGCTATGTTTAAATGATTATCACATTTCGTCCCTCTTTATGAAGGCCTTCTTTTCACTCCATCTATGAGTGTGGCCATTAAGGGCAATTTACTGCCTTCTAACATTTATTTCTGAGTAAGCCCAAGTCTTAATACATGGTGTGCTGCTTCTAAGCTTAGATCCCTTACATTAACCCCCCTCGTCCCCACCCGTGGCCCTCACTGGGTGTCTCCTGTGGATGTTAAGATTTAAGACAGATAACGGAGATCAGTGCGAGCCGGGGGACGACCACAGGTTTGGAGCACAGCATGGGATCCGACAGGCCCGAGGAAACATGAGGTGTTTGGGTGTGTGAGTGTGCATGCAGATATTGCGAGCGTACCTGTGTGGATAAGTCATGCAAATGTGTGTTCCTGTCTCTATGAATATCCACATGGGTCAAAAAGTATCCACAGCAGCCTGTGTGAGCGCGTTATGGTGTGATGTCAGGTCTAATTAGCCAGTCTTGCCTAAGGCTCATTACTCACAGACCACTGGGAGGAGGAAATAGGGAGAAGAGGAGAGGGGGAAAATGAAAAGGCCACATGGGGAGCACTTGCTACCATTTTAGTTTCATCTTCACTGCTTTCTGAACAGGAACGCGACAAGACTTTGATAAGGTCACACAAAGCCCACTCAAGACTCTGCGTCACCCTCCCCACGGTCCACACCTTCCTCCCGACACACAGCTGCCTCTTCAAGCACTTAGAAGAAAAACAAAGTGTGGGTTGAAATGATGTTGATACGAGCGGCGGCTTAAAATATTATTCTAGACTGCGTTAGCTTGGAAGCACATTTGTGTCCATGTTTACGCTGATTGGAGGCACCTCACCTTAATGATGAAGTGGTTGTCAACAAGACGTGTGTGATTAGAAACAAAGACGCACATCCAGGAATTTTCAAGACGAGGATGTGGGGTAGCAAAACAATTTCAGTTCAGACTGAAAATGCATGTAATTCATCAGCATTCTTGGTAAAAGCCTTAATCAGACCGGTAATTATTGATGAATATATGGCTGATTGCTGACAGGTTAAGTAGTATGACAGGTTAAGTGCAATGCTCAGTAATCAGCTATATAAAAGGATCATTCAATTATAAGCAGCCTAATGAAGGCCTCTTCTCAAAATACTGACTGAAATAACTAATGAACAAAGGAAGTGGGTTTAACTCTGTTTGAGCCAGATAAAAGTACAACAGGTTAAAACTGAAATCTGAGTGTTTTGGTCAAAGTCTAAAATATAGCAGCCCAGACTTCAGTCTTTCATGACCAGACCTCTAAGACTTTGTATATTCTGTCTCGTGTTGTATTCACAGGGAAAACAAACACAGAAATAACACCACTCCCTCTGACAGTTCTCATTTCATCTGCTGTCCATGCGCTGCCCTTTGGGTCCAGCAGATCATTTAATCGTCCATTCTCAACCCTGCTCCACCTGCTTTGTACCAGGATGAAAAGATGTGTGCTGCATCACTTAGCCTGGTGTGGGTCCCAAAAAAAAGTTCAGTCTGATTAGTCTTCTCTTCACATACAGTATCTCCAATGAAACATACAAGGCTGTAAAAAGCATGGAAGTGAGTGCTACTCAGCCTGTAAGTCAGTTTATTACAGCACACAGGTTCGACTTTGTGAGAGCAGAACTGGATTTGTTTGTGAGTAACAGATGATTTGAGGATTTGTGTAATTATGTTTGAGCCAGCAAGATGGTTTCTAATGCTCATTATGGTGATTATTATCAGAACCGCTCACACTCGCTGTTTGGTGGCGTGAATCAACTGAGCACAAATATAAACTAAGAGCAGATCATTTGTTCAATGTGAACTGGAAGTAGAGGGTCTCTCTGGCTTCAAGATAAAAGCTAGGAGTTTTTTAACCACCAGATATAGACGAGGGTCAGTATTTAGTGTCGGAATTATCTTAAAAATCAAAATGTGTTGACATCAAATGACTAAAATCACATTGTAATTTGTAGGCAGATTATCTAGTTTTTAAGCCATTATGGCTGGGGGTCAGATTTTGTTTAAAAGTAGTCACTCACTAAACCTCATAGTGGTAGTGGCAGCTTCATATTAACTTCTATTTTGAGTATGATTTTTAGAACCAGATGTAGGTTTTTTTTATTTCTTTTCTATTTTTATTAATAATAAATGTCACTTCTGCCCTGAGAAATCTAATGAGCCCTGGATGGGCTGGTTTGGTGTACTGTGATCTGATTCTGACTCTATGTGGGTGTCAATGTGTTCAAAAACGATTTGCACAAACTAAAACTAATCATGATAAAATTATGATGGGCTGTGGCTATATTCAGAATGACAGCCTTTTCTGATCCAGATACCAGCATGAATAAACCAGGCAACAGTAATGGGATCAGTTGGATTGCTACAATTCGGCTGAACTTCAATCTACAGTTCAGATCCAAACACCCACATTAATTAAAGATTGCAAGATAAACGATAAGGCTTGCAGGCATAAAAATATGTAATTCAAATGTTGTCCTAAAAAGCCATATGGTGTTTAATTGCTCCTTAATGAGAAGCAATATACAGTATTAAAAACATGACTTTTCCTTTGTGCAAACTTCTAATCATGAGCACATAGTCAGAGTGAGATGTCTTATTTTAAACTCTGTGCCTTTTACTCCGCTCCTTCTGTACAAAAACATCCACGTTATTAAAATCCAAGGCTCATCATTTCCCATATTACACACCTACATGTTTCCTTGATTATCTTGTCCACACTAATACATTTTTGTTTTAAGATGCTCCGTCCAGACAAGGGTTTCTACAATTCTACAATTTCATTTAGCAGACGCTTTTATCCAAAGCGACTGGGCGTTGATACAATACAAGCAAGGATCTAGACGGGAGCAAACGACCTGGGTAAGTGTCAAAAAGCAAATGTCAAGCCTGACAGGACGATTAAAGACTGAGAGGGATTCTGCAGATCAGAGTTTTAGGAACCACAGAAGAGTCCAGCTATCGACCTCGGCCCTGTTGTGGTGAGTGTAGGGAGTGTAGACCCAATGAGGGAGTTCAGGTGGAGGGAGCTGTTTTCATCGTAGTTTTGTAGGCAAATGTCAGATTTTGAATTTGATGCAGACAGCAACTGGAAACCAGTGGAGCGATCTAAACAGCGGGGTGTGCTGTTTTTGGCTGCTTGAAAACCAGATGTGCTGCTGTTTTCTGGATCATCTGCGGGGGTATGACCGTGCATGCCGGGAGACCTGCCAGTAAGAAGTTGCAGTAGTTGATGCATGATATTACAAGAACCTGGAGCAGGAGTTTTGCTGCTTGTTTGCACAGGAAGGGTGTGATCTGATGTTGCACAGGGCGAATTGACACAACCGAGCAACAGAGGCCACATGGACCTTGAAGGTTATCCCAGTGTATTACACCAGCACATACAGTGAGCATCTATGTGCAGGTGTAAATAGGACGCAGACTGTCTACTGTGCCATTACTGTATCTATTTATAATACGTTTGAATCAAGCTGCTGCTAAATGTTAACAGAAAGACAGTAATTTAGCTTGGAGGAGAAATGCAATGAGGAATGAGATCTATTTATCACTGACATTAACACTGATAGCTATTGTTCGGGGAAAGAAAAATACTCCTACACAACAAGACATGGATAATTTAGGCAGGTTTTGTAGGTGTATCACTTTTGATGATCACAGAAGGGATTGTTATGAGAAGCAATAGACACAGTGAGGCTGTTTTCTAGTTTTATGGAAAACTACTTGTGCTGTATGCAGCAGGAGGGTCCGGGAGCGAGCGAGCTGATACAGTGGGAAGGGGAGGCACAGTGCAAACAGATGGGTGTGCTGCTAAAAAGTGTCCCCAGTGGAGCTGTGGTAGCTGAGAAATGGTTCTGCACAAGTAAAAAAGAGCATCCTGACATATGGTGTGTGGGTTGGCCAGAGGTGGGCTGCCACCATAGGCCAACCTTTGGCTCTATCATTGCTGGGACACCTTGAAGCAGTTACTGTAGTGTCCCCCGGTGTTTCCTGAGTCCACCCCGGAGCCGCCTCCCAGTCACCGGCAAAAAGAAGACAACCACGAGCGTCCATATCAGGACCTGAATCACTTCAGCACGCCTAATTAGAAAGCACTGCTGACTTCCTAAATCTCTAATCTCTAGAGGAGATCATTAAAAAAGAGAGACCAGTGACACTTAAGAAAGCCTCATTTTATCCAGGAAAAAAAGTTATGATTTCTGTGCTGTGGATCTTCATTATCCACTCCTACAAAACTACTCCAGTGCACATCAGAGGTCACAGTCAGATGAAAAAGGTTAAGATCATCTGTAAACAGCTATGTTTTGAGACTCTGCCAATTAATATCACAAACAGGAGAGGGGGAATGGAGTTCACTACACGCTTGGCACACAGTCCATACAGGCGTCTGTGCAGATGAAATTGAGATCATGCGGACCATCACAGCCACGCGACTGCACAAACTCCAACATTTCGAGGGAGCTGCGACTCCAGAAAACACAAGTTGACGGGATCAGCAGTTTTCCATGGCCTTATAATAATCTGTGAGAGTGAAAAAATGGTCAGCTTTTCTACATCGAAGTATAACGTTAGAATTATTCTTCCTGTATCTGAAGACTGTCGTTTGTCCAGCATTGGATTTACAACTGAGAGAGAATACTGAGACTGAAGAGAGATTCCAATCAAATGCTGCATATTTTGTGAATTGTAATATTTTATCCTTTCTCATTATGTGTATAAATTTTTTTTCTGTAAAATGTTTTGTGAGCAGATTGTAACGTTAACATACAGAACATTATAGAAAAAAAAACAATGTCCCCCTTCTAAGTAACAACACATTTCAACAACAGATTGATTTAAACAATATACAAATGTGAAAGACAAAACAACTGATTACATGAATATACATCCTCCTCATGTAAGCATCTGGTGGAGGCAACTCAAACCCTGCCTTGACTTAAGGTGAATCTGTGTAACACATTCCTGTTTTGTTTTTTTTTTGCCATTGTTCTTGGCAATCTGTCAAGATCCATAGGGATGATATACGTACCTACATTCTTCTAAACTGGTAACATGTTCTGTTAACCTGTCCATGATGGATACATGACTAGGACAGGGGGGAAAAAAGCCTGAGTCAAAATTGAGTTCTCCAAACTCCTGGTAGGTGAAAACAACTTTCCTCTCTGTTTGTTCCATTCCTCCCCACAACAGCAAGCATCCATCCACCAGACTGTGAAATATGGATCCAAATAACAAACTGGAAATTGGAATTGTGTTTTTCAGCTATATTCTCTGAAGTGTGGAAGTAATCCAACTGTAATTAAAAGTTTATGTGTGTGTGAGTGTGTGTGGCGAGTGTAATAATAACTAATATCTGTCGCACGGCAACTCATTTTACTTTCACCTCCCCTGGACGTCCTCAATCTAAAACTTTATCCTTCACCTGGATAGCCCGAGGCTCCCACAGGATGCAGATGAGCTTCCTCACCCCACAATCAAGAAAATGAAACTAAAAAAAAGAGATGCTCGCCTCGACCATATTAAAGAACATAAGTGAATGCAACCTTGCCAAATCTCTCGGGTTTCTGAATAAGAGCATGAAAGAGTCCAGGGATAAGGAATGCCAGTCTGAATTCCAGAGATAAGTTTTGACGTGAAGGCTGTATCTATGCAAGACGCAATCGGACTCTGGAGTACGCAGCAAAGACAAGGCTGGCATTCAGAATAATGGAAGCCATGACAGCTTTAGATAAACAGCTAGATGCTATTGAGGTCAGTGTCTTTCTAGCTCAGCACCTGCTTCACTGTGTCATCTATCCATCCATCTATCTGCAGCCCTGCACAGTACTCAGCTGATTAAACATCAGTGATTGATCTGTGCAGCAATCTTGAGTCCATGTCTTTTATTCGTCAGGCTGATTTGCATATAGACTGAGATATAAGGGTTCTTTGAAGCATTCACTCAGTTCTTCCAGTTCATTCGACAGAGAGTTAAAACCTTAAATACTTTCTCTAACCAGTGTCTGCTTGGTTCGCACTGTCACCGCACAGCAAGAAGGTCATGTTTGACCCAATTAGGGCCGACGGTGTGGAGGATCAGCGCGTCCCCAGGGTTCATGTGGGTTTCCTCTGGCAGCTCCAGTTCCTCCCACAAGGAGAGGAAACTTCACTTGTTCAGCTCATCATTCGAAGCGCTTGAGAAATAATTAATGACATGAAATTAATTAAACAGCGGAAAAAAGGAAAAAAGGGAAAAAAAATCGAGAAAATAAAAGAAGAGAGAGAAAACAACATCGAGTCCAGATCTATAAAGAGACTGGAGTCTAATTAGAAGCAATGGCAAAGTGATGAGTAACGACAGTTGTGGGCAGTCTCATAACTTTTGGACGGTTGTTCCAAATTTGTGGAGGATTTCGGCTAAAAGCAGCTTCCCCTCATCTGTATTTAATTGTAGGAACAATTATCACACCCGTGGCGACTTGATATTGTAGCAGAGGATCGGAGATGTATTTCATCCTAAACCATTAGTGACTTAAAAACGACAAGCAGTGTTTTAATATTGGTTCTCTGACAGACCGGAATCAAGTGCAGAAATCTAAGACTTGCAGAAGTGACAGGCTCGTCTTTTTGTTTGGACTTGAGCAGCAGTGATCTGAATGAGCTGCAGTCATCTGAGAGCTTCTTTAGACCTGAGAAAAGCCTGTGAGCAGCTGGTGACAAAAGCATGGATTCACTTTTTACAGCCATGTTTGGAGGCAAATTCTTGCAAAAGTTGTACTGTGATAACATAAGTTGAATTTTGTCTTGTTTTGATGCAACTGTTAAAGAAAAGTTCACCATTTTGGAAAGGTACTTTCTTGCTTAGAGGTGAGCTTAGGTCAGCTTAACCCCCTTATTTAGCATTTACAAGAAGTAACTGTTAAATAACTAATGAGCTTCAGAGGTGCTGGCAGGTCGATATTTGGACACTTCACACAGAGCCAGGTAGGTGTTCCCCCCTGGTTGCAGTCTTTATGTTAAGCTAAGATAGTCGCCCCCAGGCTCTTCTACATAGACACATATGTGGCATCGATCTTCTCATTTTACTCTCAGAAAGAATGCAAATAAACTCATTTCCCAAAATGTCAAACTATTCCTTGACACTTTTGGTCTGAAAGTCCAGAAACATGCAGACTGCTGACGGTGTATGACTATGTCCACATGTGAATATGATGAATCTGGCAACAGCTTGCAAGGCTTTCTATCATAAACCAAACACATCTTTGTCACTGGAAGCTTGCTCATTGTGCTGGCAGCAGACTGAGCCACCGTGAAGTGTTTTTCAACCGCTGCGTGTAATTTCAATCAGCAATGACAAATCATTGCGTATCCACTCACATTAATAAGTAAATCACTCTGCTATGACTAAAAGCAGTCCTTGAGGAGTTGAAGTCTAGATAGTGTACAAATATTTAAAATTTGCCTCAGAGCTTGCAGAGCTGTCACATTAGTGACGGCCTCCACGGCATCAAACTCAATAATAGTGAATGTGTTTTTAATATATAATATATAGTGTGCTTTTAAAACTTGTCAGGTTTATGAGCCTTCGGGGCCTACGGGTGAAACATCGTCTGGAATATAAAAATATCTATAAGTGCTTACAATAAAGGAACTATTTTATGACAAAGATTAGTACTGACCTTCACAGAAGCTTGACACTTTACATTTAAAAAGGCGCATATTGGTTTTCTAAAAACAACAGGAAGTTAGTTATTAGAGTGGGCCCTGATTTGGCCCACTCATCAGCATGGTCAGCAGTAGCAGCAGTAATCAGCTCATGGAGGCAATTAAGGTTCTTTAAAACTCTTGGTGCCTGATTGCAGCAATTTCCATCAAAAGTCATATTCCTTCTCTGATACGCAAGTATGATGCATATACAATAATTTTTCAATATTTTCAGTGTGATACCCTTCCTGAGGATAACATCATCTCTGGTATATGTACTTACTTTCATTAAGACCTGAAAACAAGCTATCAGCCAAGTCTGCCGTTTTCATGGGCTTTAATCCAGTTCTAGTCTGTATCTTAAAATACAATTTTTAGATCTTAGCTGTTTTCAACTATATCTTTTAGCTGTGACTGTGTGGCAGTGGCGGCACCATGCTGTCATTCTGTCTGAGCATCAGCCTACATATTTACCTCTGCCAAGGAGGTTATGTTTTTGCCGGCGTTGGTTTGTCTGTTTGTTTGTTTGTTTGTCTGTTTGTCTGCAACATAACTCAAAAAGTTATGGACAGATTTTGATGAAATTTTCAGGAAATGTCCTTTCTGGGACATCTGGCTGCTTGGCGGAGGTCTGCGCTCTCCGAGTGCTTTTCTCGTTAATCATTCTTATCCTTCTGATCAGAATTTTTTCACTAGTCTTTTACCATTTTTAATCAGTGCTACGTTGGTTTTACAATCGGATGTGGTTTTTAAGGTGGTTTTAGGAACTGTTCATAGCAGTGACGATGCAGCTACAGCTGGTGGCTCAGCTCCCTGCCACGCCTCTGTTTCTCAGACAGCACAAGAGAAACATTGATTTTCACCAAATGTGTAACTGCTTATTCATATTCTTGTTTGTGCTTGGGTCTAATGGTTGGACAGGACGAGACCTCCACGGATGGCGCGGCTACCGGTAGAGGCCTCCTGGGCAATGAACACAGGAATCCAAATTGGGAGAAGCTGACTGCCGGACACTGTCTGTCTCAGAGAAACGGGCGCCTGAGAGCAATGTGGGAAGAAACTCAACTGATTCCATCTGGTTTAACGAAATTTCCCACTGTGGGTTTTCTTTTATCTGAACTATAATCTGGCAACTTGACAGCCTGCTCGGCCAAGCCTGCCCTTAGCCTGTGGCCAAGCAGAACAAAATTAACTTGAACTATGCCCTGTGAGGACTGTGTACTGCTTGAGTAAGCATACAGGAATATTACTAACCTCAAGAAAGACATTCAGCAGCTCTCCAATGAATTACAGAAGAAAGACCCACTCCTGTCTCTCTTTGTGGACATGGCTTCTGGGCAGCCTCAACAGATTGATATTCTTAGCTAAACTGTCCACAGCACAGTCCTGCGGAAGCCTTCCACCTGTCCATGACCTTTGACCTGCTCAACTCCCAACCACCAGTCGTCCTGGGCAGAGGTGGAGAGAGGTCCAGTCAGGGCCACCCGACCACCTTGGTGGATCTCTCAGAAAGCTATGCAGTTCTGCAGCGACACACTGAATTCCAGGAGCTAAGATGTTACTGCCAAACTTACTGGTCTACTTAATCTGAAATCCTCGGTATGTCCGGTCGCCTCTAACGCTGGCACGAATGACATCCCTTGTTGACGCTCTGGAGTTCAGTGTAAACAGTGTATTTATCTCCATCAGCCTACCAACAATCAATCAGGACTACGGCCATTTTAGCAGACTGCTTACCCTCCACAGTTGGCTTCAATCCCAACGCACTTATCTGAACTATGGTTTTATTGATAAGTCTAATCTTTTCTCAGAACGGTGTGCTTCCTTTAGAGGATCGTCTCCATGTGACCCACATTGGCTCACAAATGTTGGCTAGAACCACATTTTATTCAATCACATACCATCATCACTCTGCCTCCTGTGACCACAAATTGAGATAGTGTCCCCAAGGGCCAAGTAACTTTAACTGGTTCTGGGTAAACATTAGAATATCCTACAGTGCTTGGCCTATCAAAAAACAACCCTGTTGATAATTCTTCACCCACCAATCTGTTATTACCAGGGAAAGACCTTAGGTCGTAAAGCCACACATCAGTTCCAGAGGCATTAACTCGTTATTTTTGCACTTCAATTTCAGATAAGAATATAAGAATAAGTTGCCACACTTCCACTTCTGACCTTGTCTTCAGGTTTTAGACTTGAATGTTAGATGTCTTTCTAACAAGTCCTTTATCAGCCACGATTTTATAAATTCTTCCAATCAAATTTTTTCTGATTCCCATAACTTGGTTGAGTCAAGGTGATTTTACTCCATCGACTGAAGCAACAGCTCCTAGTTTTATTCATTTCCATCAACCCATCCTATGTGGTCATGGTGACAGAGTAGCTGCTATTCACAAAAATCATATAACATGTCCATCCATCTGTTATGGCACTTCTCACACTTTTGAATCACTGAGTTTTCTCGTAAAGGCTCCCTTGCTTTATGTCCTAGTCTGCATTTCCCTGAAACTGAGCCAAGATTTCATCCGGAATCCTGATATTCTGTCCTTTTTTGTCTAAATATGACAGAATTTTAATACTTTTAATATCCATTTGTGTTGGCCATCACATGTGCCTGTCACTGATTTAATGCAGCTTATTGAACCTTATTCAATTTGTTAATGAGTCTACTCGAGTAAAGGGCCACACTCTTGACCTTTTACTTTCACTTGGCTTACCCCTAAATATTCTTGAGACAAAGGATATGTGTGTGTCAGACCATAAGGCAATTGTGTTATATGCTCCACTACTTTCTTCTTCCTCAAAGCCATCCTCTCAGTTCTAGCATCTTTAACACAAACTGCAACCAAATTCTCTCAGGCTTTCCTGGCAACTCACAGTGATATATCTGTCATGACATTCCAGAGGGAGACTGATGAGCTGGTCACTCATTTTGACCAAACCTGCTTGGTTTGTTTGTTTCATACAGACTATGCTTTGGTAGTATCCATTTCCATTGCTCCTCTCAAACATAGTAGGCCAAAATCTTGAGCTCTTACATGATCAAATACAACTCGGGCCACCCCAAGAGAATTAAGAAAAACTGGCCAACAAATTACAGAAATTGAATAATCATATATCAGAAAATGGTTAGGGATGCAAGAGGTGCTTTATTCTCAGATCTCATATTCAAAAAACTGTCACAACATCTGTTCTAAGCCACAGATTCTGTCATTGGCCTCTACCTGAGTTACAGCCTTGAAGCCTCCACAGAGAGATGTGAGGAATCTTCGGTCTATTTTACTCAGAAGGTTGATACACGATGCCAAATTTCACCTGCTGACAAGGATTTCTCTGGTATGAGAGAAAATTAAGCTTTTTTATTGTCTTTCAAATCCTCTACTTGCTGCTCTGATGCTGTTCAAACATAATTCGTTGGCACAGTCAGTCCCAGTATTCTGTCTATTGTCCATAGTAAACAGTTCTCTGACTACAGAAACTTTTCCTTCTATTTAAGCAATAGCCTTTAAAAGCCCGGCCAGGACGCATCTGATCTTACTCATTCTTGACCCATTTCTAAATTGCCTTCTTTATCAAATGATTTAGAAAATAAATTGCTATCTTATCTGGACCATAATAACATTATTGAACAATTCCACTCAGGTTTTAGAGCATTACACAGCACAAAAACAGCCCTTATCAAAGTAGCTAATGACTTCCTCCTCACAGCAGAATGTTCAGGCTTAATCCTCCTAACCCTGAGTTCAGCTTTTGACACTGTAGATGATGCTTTTTTAATTGAGCGCCTTTAACAGTGGCTAGCTATCTCAGGCTCAGCACTGACTTGACTTAAATCCTATTTATCTAATAGGACTGTCTCTGTCACAATTGGCAAGTCATCATCATTCCCAACAAACATCACCTGTGGGGTACTGCAGGGCTCAGTTCTTGGCCCCATCCTTCACTTCATCTACACGTTTCAACTAGGCCATATAATTCATAAGCATAATGTTTCTTTTCACAGCTACGCTGATGACACACAGTTATATTAAGCCTTCAGAGCTAAAAATCACAACTGCCTTCATATCCTCAGAAATTGTCTCAAGGACATTAAATGTTTGATGTTTTCTTTGTTACATCTTCTGGACGACCGATCATCTAATATAAAGCCTTTGGCCAGAAAAAAAGAGCTCTGCACTGCTGCTTCCTCCAAGTCAGAAATGGATCAAAAACCAAATCATTTTTTTCTCATGCTGATTTAGAGAAGGTAATTCATGCTTCTATTTAATCCCATCCAGACTTCTGCAGCTCTCTCTATACCTGTCTCAGTCAAAAATCGATTTCACGTTTACAGCTTACAGAAAATGCTGCAATAAACACTATACATAGACACCATTTTACCCCAGTCTTAGTAAATCTCTGGCTACCAGCAAGATTTAGCACTGATTTTAAGTTCTGAGATTTAATCACTGGCTATGCTGTTTTCCTTTTAACCCTCTATGAGCCAGAACTCAGCCTTAGATCCTCAGGCAAGGTCTTTCTGGTAGTTCCACAGTCCAGGCTCAAGACTAAAGGTGACTACATTTTGGAACAACGAGGAAATTCAAAAATCAGTTTCATCTTTTAAATCCCTTCTAAAAACACACTTTTATGAACAGGCTTCTATGTGAATCACTCCGTGGTCATTGACATTTAGGATTTTCACTGGAGTGTTTTATTTCTCTTGTATCAACCTATTCCTGTTCTTCATAATTTCTCAGCACATACTTGAATGTAAAGTTTTGATCTGCTCTTAATTGTGACACTTTATTAGTGTGTTTTTAGTTGTATCTATTTACCTCCTCATATATAACCTTTTATTTCTATTTTTATTGTTGTTGCTCTTGGGTTTTACTGTGTGCAAAGCACTTTGTGAACACTGTTTTTAGTGCTATATACTTAAAGTTATTACTAGTAGTAGTAATAGTAGTAGTACTGGTTGTATTAGTATTATTGTAAATCCATATAGAAATCACAGAAAAAATATGTTCCTTATAACTCAACCCAAAACCAAAGTAGAATGACTGGAGAGGAGAAGGTACCCTATGACAATTATTTCTTATGTTTGTAGGTCAATGTTGAAACCCCAATAAAAACTAAAGAAAAAAACTGAAAAACAAATCTCAATTAACATATGTTTACGAAATTCATGCATATTAAATATAATTAAACACACATTAGCACTATGTCCATGTCTTCAGCCATTTGGTCTGTGAGCAGCAAATATGCCTCGATATGAGAAATAAGATGGCACTGCTTGATGACTGAGTGGGTGTATGTGTTTATCGAACATCCTGCTCCAACTAATTTGTGATGCAGAAAGCCAAATGAAGCCAAATAATTTAGTCCTTACCCAGAGTCACGGCATGGCAAAGCATCATAAATCAAAGCCACCGCAGAATCCGCCAGCTGGATGTTTACCGATCAAAATAACATATTGTATCTCGTGGAAAAAAGAGAGGTTTTAATACTACTAAGCAATACAGTTGGAGATGCGAGGTTCCTATCACAACATGGGTGTTTGGCAGTTCACATTCATTGGTTTTAACATGACTCACTGCCTCCTCGCTAAGACAGAGCACCAACAGGAGATTGACTCTAAAAATAAAGAGCAGGCACCATCAGCATTTCCTCACATGCTATATATCTTTCACCGGTACTGACACAGCCGCCGAGGCGTCGTGCACAAAGAATCAGTCAGAACACTCCTCAATCTGAAAAAAAAGGCAACACAGAGGAGCCGCAGGATGATCACTGACATGCTCACAAAAGGTTTTTGGTGTAAATTTGGCGATGCGAACGAGGATCTCTGGAGTGTACGTCAGGATTTAACATGTTAAGAGGAAAGGCTTACAGCAACATCTACTGGCACACGGAAAGGTCAACATGATTGGAGGGAATCTGAAAGGTCAAGCCAGTAGAATAATCGAACATCTGAATCATCCTGGTTTAGTCCAGGTTTATTCCACAGCTCTTGGATCTTTGGCAAAGAAGCCCACAGTAAAAAAAAAAAAAAAAAAAAAAAAAAAACACTATCTAAGACTCTCACTTCACTGACCTGTTGCCCTGTGTCAAAAAGCAGGACTTAACATGAAGAAGCACTGTCAACCAGGGCAAAGAGCCGAGTGGTCTTGTAACATTTCACCGGCTACTGGATCGGTCTGCATAGCAATAAGTTTGAACTCTTAACACTGCAGTTTCCATAGGAACTAAGTAAGGCGGCGATCAGCTCACAAGACAGATTGATGAGACGCTTTACGTGCAGCAGCAAGACTATTTATGTTCAAAACACAGCCACAAGGCACAGAAAATGATTTGGGCATTAATTAGGAGGGATTATAACCTAGCTTTATGAAACATATTGAAATAACTTGAGATTTTTCATCATGCAAGCTTTTTCTCCAGCACAAACATCACTAAAATAAACACTGCCTAAGGCAAGGTGCCTAATCTAAGATGGGAAGTCTTTTTCATCAGAAAACACAACTAGTGGAATGAAAAGGAGCAGAGGAGCAGGGCTGTTGTATTGGCTGGTGGGGGGAATCCACAGCAGGCAGTTAAACAGGCAGTTACTTGACTTTTGTGTATGAACATTTATTTCAAGTCAAGTGATTCTTTAAATAGAAACACTCCTTGTAAAAATACTCTCTCTCTGTGCCAGACCGACAAACTTACTAATGACCACATCCTGTACTTTTATTTAATGAATTCAAGATTATTGTTTTTGACTTTAACTGTACACCTCTACATTATGCATGGATGTACACATATACATGTATTTTTTATACTCTTCATATAACTGCAGTTTATATCCATGCCTGTGGCTCCAACACACCAACATCAGAGTAACGTTGTTCGGTCGGTTCATCACTGAAATATCTCAGCTCTTGAATAGATGCAGACATTCGTGAGTGTTACTGACTTTGGTGATTCACAGCAAAGGTCTCATTCTGTTTGAGTTATCAAATCAAAGTCAACCGCCAGTTCTTTACCTCAACACCCCTGCTTCAGAAGTCGCCACATTGACTCAGCAGCTACTGTTCACAGGCACGCAAGTAACACACATCTTAGCTGCTGTTTGGGTGAATTCAAACATTTTTTTTAAAACAATTCTTGAGTCATTGCTTTTTCCAACTGCTTCTTCCATCTTTACTTGGTTCATTATTCTCCTGCAAACTTTCCCTGCCAAATTTCATATAGCTGTTCACTGTTTCAGCATCTTATTGAGTCATTGTTGGGTCATTCAGTGTTAGTGATGATAGTAAAAAAAAGTATACGTATAAAGCCATTGCGGTTTTTTTTAACTTGCTTTCAGCCACTTTATGTAAACCTATACCATTTTCTTCTATCTACCTGTGTTCAACTTAAATCTTTCCCTGTGTTAATTTGTGTGAAACTATTTTATTATGCTGACGATGAAATTATATTGCTGGATGAATAACTGAAATGGTTTTGCTTAATAACACTGATTAACACTATATTTCCTCAAACTGAGCAAAAAATGTCTCATTGGTTCCTTTTTTTGTGTATTTTATTTTTGTTTCTCCTCGCCATTCTTTTCCCTTCTTTGCTTACATCACTCCACTCTTCATATATAATTCATTTGCAAATTCAATAAAGTTTGGAGAAAATATACATCACTACTCAACAATGCTTCAAACAAATGAACCCTGCGCCTGGTACAGAGCTGCGTTATTTCAAATGAACACCCCCCTTCCTGTGTTTCCATCCTGAAGACAACCCATGTAATGACATATGTCATTAATGGAGCAAGCATCCGGAGCAGTACCAAATAAAAGCAGACAGAATTAATTGCAGCCTGCCGTAGTGACCTTTTCTGTTTGATAAATCATAAAGCCTACACTGCCGTTAGCCTCATGGATGGGAAATACGCAGCTTTGAGAAATGGTCTCTGATCTCAGGATCTCAGAGCTGTATCGACCCATCCGGTTTGTGCTTTCAGTAAGCGTACACACACACGCGCATGCATGCAAATTTTGTATTATTTTGCCCCCTTCCGCTCAAAATGGGACAGAGACACATCCCTTTATTGTCTGAAGAGAGTCAAATTCCTATTTCATCACTCGGTAAAGAGAAGCATTCCCGCGACGCTCAATTAAGCTTCAACAGGAGGAGCCACACTAGTCTCTGGACTGTGAATTATGTAGACAGTCATTAGGTTCTTTTCTGGTTCATTTTAAAAGGAACCCACATTTTATTGGATTTGTGAGACAATGTCGGAGCGGAGGCCTCTGAACTTGGCAGGTTGTTCGCATTCAGTTCTTTATCTGCAGCTTTCGACTGGAAGCTGTTAAAGGGAGAGCAATCAGGAGTAAAACTAATAAACTAATCAGGAAATCACAGAATTGGGGAAGAGCAATTATTTTTTCAAGGTGAAACACAAGGATAGAGAATCAACTGTGATTTCCAAATGATTTCCAAATGATAACACAGTTCGGCTTTATTATCTATTAAATACTGTACAGCATGAGGTCACAAACTCAGCATGACTGTGTGAAGCAGCTCCATCAAAGTGCTTCAAGTGAAATGAAATGCGTTTCTATAACTCGGCTCCTACTAAATTAATTGCATTTGCACTGTATTAAAATATAAATTTTACATAACACACTAATCTGCAATGAACAAGCATTAAGTTAACAGCTGAGTTGATCCACATTGTTCTTTGGTGTCTTGGAAATATGATTAATTATTTCTGCAATGTGTTCAAATAATCATAAGTTATTTTAATAAAATGGGATAAAAACAAACAGAGACAGAACACTGAGCGCAGGAGGACGGCAGCGTATTGTCTGTGGGTAAGATGAAAACTGACAGGACTACAAAGGAGAAACATCTAGAACAGCCTTCTTCTGTAAGACAGGACTTGTGCAAACAGAGCCAACATACTGTATCTTAGACTGTACAGAAAACATTGTATTCTGCAGTGCGGTTCAGAAACTTTCACAGATTTTATTTTCCTAGTTTTGACCTTTATGCTAATTATGTACTACAATAACCTGTTATTAAACATGCTCAATTACCCAATTACTTTACAATGCTGTTCATTAGGACATGCAACATGAGCCCCATACAATCAGTCTCAACACTGATACTGTTGTTCAGTGGATCATCCAAATGGTGACTGGTCCTCATTAAATACAGTTTCTTACTCACTTTCATTACAAAATACAACTTAAAGACCAACCACAAAACAACAGCTGTCAATGTGAAAAATATTCATGAGAATGATGTCAATTACGAGAAATAATAATAATACTAATACAACTTTATTTGTATAGCACCTTTCATACAAGAAATGCAGCTTCACATAAAAAGACAAACTAATGTAAAATAAGATGGAAAAAATAATAACAGTAGTGAAAATAAGATCAAGAAAAGGCTTAATTATCATTACATGGATGTTTGTGAGTCATTTCTTTCCAAAGGCCTTCATATTTATTTGAACTTGAATGCAGATCAAAAGCCAAAATCAAGATTACCAATGAGAATTCGAGGGAGGAAGGCAGCATGTAGATCATCTGCACTATAGTAAACTTCTGTGGCCACGACACACTGGGAGGAATGGGACACATAGCCCAGCCAACACAGTGGATACAGACAATTGTGGCACTAGGGAATTCATTATGCTGTTGGATATGACATGGTCAAAGCTTGTGTTGCTTGCCATAATGGCCACCTTGTAAATCTGTAATTAGCGGAGTCGCTAGAGTGTGCAATGGTGCGCGTGAGTAAAATTATTATTATGGGTATTGGGAGAAATGTCCACAACTGTGAAAATAACACCAGTTTGAAACACAGGAGAGGACAAATCCTGAGGTACAGTTTCCACCAGCAACGTAGAAAGTTGACTGAGGTAACATCAAATCAAACAGGGGCAAAAGAAAAAAAAATGCCAAGAATAAAAAAAAGTGTGTGTATATAAGATGCAGACTGCAGATTAGGATCTTACAGCATTAAACATCATCTGTAAGAGAATAATAGATAGAAAATGTTTAATTTAACGAGACATATTACCTGATTTAAAAACTTGCCAGAAAATGGCCTCTAGCAGTTTTTTCTCTTTCACAGCTTGAAGGTTAGTTTGGCGAGGGGGAAGATCGGGAGTCACTTCTAATGAGTTCATCATCTCGTATAATATTATTATTATTATTATGTCTCTAAAATGATATGAAACCGGGAGGCTCACGGCAATTATCCAAAATCAGCCCATCCCTTTTCCTGGATCTAAAAATAAGAGACAAAAAAAAAAAAAAAAAAAAAAAAAGACCAAACATCTGAGCTCTGAGTCTGAGGTGTGGGCCCGAGCCGCGACACACATCCGCTGCAGAACATCAACAATGTGCTCCATGAATTCTAAGAAGCGAGACGAGATAGATAAAAACAAAGATGGAGTGACGAGCGCAAGACGAGCCCACCCGAGGTCACGCTGCCGGACACGACGCCGCGCTGATCAGAACATCAGAACATGTCAGCTTTAATTGGAGCGCGTTAGCACATGTGCAGAAGATGAAGTGTGACCAGCGCAGAGCAGATCTTAGTCTAACCGGACCTGACACACAAGAGAGGGATCGCTTCACAAACAAAACCGCATAGAGGCTTTAAGTTATTCGACATGGTTTGGAAAAGGAGCTGCAGTCGAGGAAACAAACCCAGTATCAGCCTCAAGAAGTATGTTGAACTCAGTACATGAGCAATTAACTCCAATTAGAGTGAAGTGGCTGTGGAGGACTGCTGATGTAACGTTATCGACCGGAGCATCTTCTTCTAAGCTCCATGAAAAGTCGCATATATGAGAGTCCATGTGATCAGATTAGATGCAGCTTTGCATTGAAATCTTGAGCCACAAAGGACCAATGTAAAAACCACTAAGCCATGACAGAGAACTTTGCACGCAAACTTTTGGAAAAACAACATTGATTTAAAAAAAAAAAAAAAAAAAGCATAAATCAGTTTTCATTGACTAATTGTCACGTGATTAATCATTCATCCATTGAGACACGTTGCTGTCAGCAGGGGAAACTGGCTGTTATTCAGCATAAAAGCAAAAGAAAGAAATGTTCAGGCGGTGAATATTTAGTCAAACCCCTGTCCCACATGCTGACAAACGCAGATAAAAGGCAAAACAACCAAAGCCAGCATCTGCGGAGCAGAGGATGACAGGATTAAGAAATAAAACCACCTTCACATCTGTAGCTCACTGCGCTGCTGCCTGATAGTCACACTGGGCATAAATGTATGATCTCATTTACAGTGTCATCTTCTCTTCACCAGGAAAACCCACTGAATACAGGCTGAGATATTTAAGTCTGGACCAAAGTGGTGGACTGAAAGATTGACCCACATTGCCAACCTGAAGCCCATTCTGCCTGCCAAAAAGCTCACATAAGACATGCACATGAAAACTTGGGAGAAAACTGGTAGTACACACAAGAAACAGTCAGTCATGCTATACTCACATGCTTTCTCTTCCTGTGTCATTCACACACTTCCCACATTCTCTCTGACCTCAGTTACAGATTGTAAATTAAGCAACCGGTCGCTGCTCCTCTCCCCCTCCCATCCTGCCATATTAAGGATAACTCGCCACATGGGGCCACGATGTGAGCCGGCCCTCGGAGCAGCTCCCAGAGCAAGGCCTGCAGTAGCGGGCAGTAAATAACCAGCATAAACGTGTCGCAGGAGACAACCCGCAGACACCGACCCATTTAATGTTAATAGGAAAGCATCGGTTACCAGATTCTAAATAATAGCTCGCAGTCACCATGGCCAAGGATAGGTACCTCAGGCGCAGGAATTTATGGAGTTAGCAAATTGCTTTTCTATCCCCATTCTTCCCCCATTTGTCCATTTCGCCATCTCTGGGCGCAGGTTGGGGATGATGGAGAGGTGCAGGAAGATGATGGGACTGTTGCAGCCTGCTTGACTGAGCACAGCTGTCCTACGGCCACAGAGCTGGGGATGATGATGCTGCGAGGTGTACAACAACTATCCGTCCATCTGGGTCTCAGGGGGGGGACGGCCACTTGACAGGGCGCCGAGATATTTTTATTCCAGCAGGGGCCTGAGGTGTTTGGCTGTGTGACCAGTGGCACTTTTGTTGGACAGGAAGTGTGGATGCAACAGACACAGCTGGTCTGTGGTCAGCAAAGTTATATACAGAGCCAAACTGTTCTCATCTGCTTATTGGAGGCTTTTAGTACAACTTGAGCACTATTCAAAGAAGAAGAATATTCTCATTTTGTAATAGCATATATAATTCAATTTTAAAATATTCATGCATTCATGGCATTTTTAAAGAAAACTACTGCATCAAACTAATTGAGAATTAAAGGATGATGCTGACAATATTCAAACCCAAGAAAAGACCAAAAACAACCCTGTGTAGTTCTGTCTCTTAATACTTTCTGACTTTTCCACCCTGTCTGTGGCACTCAGCCCCGAGCTCATCGGTCCCTATTGAAATCTTTAAAGAGAGCTCGCTGAGAATCTTTTTGATGACCTCCAGAGGTTTCACTTCTTACTGAGCCGCAGTGATGTACGAGTGTTCTCCAGCACCCTGTGACACCACCGTTAGATGTGGTTAAAGGTGCAACACAGCACACTCCTGACCAACAAACCTGAACCTTTCAACCACAGTGCAGTGAGTTAAAAGCAGGTCACAAATATATATTTTCATTTTCAAAAGACTGAATATCGTTAAACAGCTGGTTAGGAAATTTTCAGTTGTTGGAGTTGGAGCTTTAGCAGGTCTTTATTACATAAACTATAGTGCGCATGTTTGTTGTAATCAAGGTTTATTTCATGTGTGTGTGTCAATAGGATCAATTTATTCTTGGTTTTGGTCTTTTCATGGGATTTGTTGATAAAAGTATGCAGATCTATCCTTTAACCGAGCTGCCAACTAACAAAGACAACCCAAAAAAACAAAGCAAGGAAGTGAAAATTATGTTTGCAATGTGGCAAGTTTTTTAGACATTACTTCCAGACAGACGGCCAATTCTTCAGGTGATTACCAGCATCAGTGCGATTCAAATCACAAAGGATGTGAGCACTTAATTTGGTGTGCCTACTTCCTACGTTGTCACGGAAAATGTCTTATTGTTCCAATCAGACAGATTGAAATGTTCTCTGCTCTCTGCGTGCGCGGTTAGAAATTAAGACATCAAACCAAGGTAAGACGAATTAACACAACAGAGAAACTTTGACTAAACCTAATTAATGCTTTGTGGGATACAATCAGTGGATTATCAAGCATTTTGTTGTTTAGCGGTGGTACTGTGATAAAATGGGTAGCAACAAATGGCTTCTTCTTCTTCTTCTAAATGAAGGAAAATGAGCCCAGATATCTGGAGCTCTGCTGACTGTGTGCAGCCTCCAGTGGGAATATGGTGCCATATTGCTAATTATCCTTATGTAAAGAAGAAGGGCGGCCTAGACAAATATCACAAACAGCTCTTTCACCACAAACATTCAGTCTATCAACACAAGGCCATATGGAGAAACAAATCAGTGAGGTTTTCATCTGCAGAGCAAGGTGCCATCAATAAGGTCAACGCCAGGGTCAGCTGTAATTAAATCACTATGGCCGTTTGACCACTTTGACTTTACGAGGTCACAACCTGAAAACTCATCGCCGGTTTGCTCTGTGAAGCGAGAAAATATCAGAGCGGGCTAATTATTAGCGATCACGCTGCTTTCATGATGTCATCGCGTCTGACCCGGCCTACGATCACCTTTTCATTGTAAATAAAGAAAAAATCCTCTCAGTGAGAATATGTGATGTCACTACAGCAGTTGGTAGGTTGCTAATTCTTAACGCTCGGCTAGAGTTACTGAAGACCCGGGGCAGACTTTAACAGAGGATGACATTTTCAGATCACTCTCCTGAATTAAAAAAAGGGGTAAAAGAAAAACATGCCCGAGACAATCTTTAACACAGCTTGCTCCCTACGTAACGGTATAAATAATGCAATCCCAAAATACATGTTTAGAATGTATCAGAGGTGATGAAAACAAAGCATGAAAGAAACCAGCTCCGTGCCTTGAAGTTCCACATATTCAGGATTAACCTTTTCACACTCCCAAAACTGTGAAAAGACACAAGTCCAGAAAAATACAAACGCCTTAACACAGTGATTCACAACCAGGGTTAGTTTACCTCTTCTGGCTTCTTCTGTTGTTCCTGATGTTATTGTAGCACAAGAGATGTTGGCAAAAAAAAAGGAATTAAGATTTGATGTAAAATATATATTGACATTTTCATCATTCACAACACCTGAATGTCACATGAGAGTGTAACTGAGAGAAAACTATTTAGCAAGAAGCAGACAAATCTAAAGTTGGTTAAAAGTCATGGACAAGCTGACAACAGTTTATAAGCCCTCAAACCAGGGTCCTTAACTGGGTCACGCATGCCCACGTGTACGACCTCTGTCATTCTCATCAGGGTGGGGGGACAGTTATTTCAGCAACACACCTACAGAGCACACCTTTCAACACCACGGTAGCCTTGAACATAGCTTTTTCTTGGCCGGCTACTTTACGAAGGAAGTAGTGCACATCCTGGAGCTCTTTAGAAAAGACTGCATAGCATATGACAAGTTCTGTCAGAGAGAGCTGCAAGCATCACAGCCTCCATTGTCACCAGCAGTGGACCCATTTCTCACAAGCCACATATGTTCCGAACATTCTGACACTAAAACGACATTTCTCAGACGCACTAATCAGGAGAAAATTTACTTCCTTCGAGACCCATCTCTGTCTCAGGAACACAGTAATCAGCAGTAATGTGCTGGCGTTAAAAATGCACAAGCTTTGTGCAGCTACAAGCTGTAATAACAGGAACAAGTTATCTGTCTTTTCTTTTCCAAAGGATGCAGTCAGTAAGTAATGAATTAGGGAGTAATATTAGTAACTGTCACATTTCATACCAGCTGCACTGCTCAACATATAAAACACACAACGCAGTAGATTGTAATTCCCACCACACCCACTGTGGAGACAGGAAGTGTAGACCAAATCACATATGAATATGTCGTCTCATGCTACTGGAGCACCTCTTGTAATGCTTCATTTTTTATAGACCATCTTTGTTTGCATACATACAGACTAATCAGTGTTCAGACATGTGATGCATTATTAATGTTTCCATATTGGGTTAGGTAATAATGAGTGGGACAGAACATGATAAACGTCTCTGTAAGAGCTGGAAATTACTTTATTTGGGGGGGTGGGGGGGCAGGTACAATAGTGAGTGTCAATGTCAATATTTGTCAGGACACCATGTGTTGAGACTTAGGCAATCACAGACAAACTCGGACAGATGGTCACCATAGTCATAGATGAATGGCTGAAAGTAATGGCTATTACAGCAGCTAGGTAAATTGGCTCAATGTTGGAATTAGATGGCTAAAATTAACGGGTAGGTACCTAAAATAATTAGCTCAAAGTAACAGATAAAGAGTTTAAATAGCTAAAAGTAATGGATCCATAGTTGAATTATAGCAGGATCGAATTGATGGCTGGTTTCAATTTAGTCTGCTTAAATGGTTGAATTAGATAAGAGTAATGAATAAAAGGGAGGATAAGGTTGAAAATGGTTTAGCTAATATCCAGCATGTCACTTCAGTAGTACAAAAGCAAACTTGACCAAATGGACTAAAACATTCAATTGCATGAAAATATATAATATAAATATAATATCTGCTATTATATAGGCGAATTAATAGTGTTATATGGCAAATGGTCTGAATTCAACTGAACACTTTAGGAGCTTGAAGGTTGGTGTCAATGAAGAGGTAATTTAGTTCTTCTGACAGGGCCCTGGGGTTCGCCTACAACCGACAAAAAGGTTGGGAGCCAGTGCCTTAGAAATATCTGATACAAGTGACAGTGGCACTGTCGTCTTGAGGATGAATACGAGACATTAAAATGGGACGATGCTGTGGGATTTAATCTACATTCTCCAAAACACAGCTGGAGGGAGAGTTGTGGAAAATGCATAACATAAGAGATGACCAGAAGGCATGTAGATGGAGAGAGGCGGTGACAATGGAACATCCTCGTAATCCTTTTAGCGTCTTTCACAATTAAATTTCACTACTGTGTGGAGCCTTAAGAAACACAGTTCCCCTCAGACAAATCTGCTACAAAGAGCAACATATAATATGCAAGATGCTCTGGTGATTGCCACATATGCTCCTCATAAACTATTGTTTAATAAAACCACTATCTGCAGAATTAGGCTTCTTATTTTATGCATTTTCAGAAGTTTTGCAGATTCCAGATCAAAAGACACGCAGCCCTATCATCACATCAAATTGGATCGCCTGAAGAAAATTCAAATGTGCTTTCTGTTCAGCTCCGGGGTTCTGAGGAAAAATGATCTTTCAGTGTAGGTACAGGAAGATTACTGTCCATGAAAATTACCTGAAGCCATTTTAAATGAATGCAGATTGATAACAGTGAAAGGTCCTGCTGGATGACAACCCAAGTCATTTTCAGAGGAATTTCTCTGTGAGGCACGTTGTCCCCTTTGGGAAGGAAACATTCTTCTGTTCTTTTTATTTTTTAACAAAATAAACCATTTAAAGCTTCCACAGACTTTCAATTTCATCCTGGACCGAGCCATGAACGCCAACAATTACCAGGCTTTATGATCAAAGATGAAAGAAGACAAAAAAAAACCAGGCTGGTAAAGAAGACAGACAGGATTGCTTTTGATGTTCAAAACCAAGATGATTAAATTTTTATGAGGGGGATTTTTTTTTGTCTTTAGATTTGATTCATCCTTTAAAAAGGACACACAGTCAACATTTGGACACAACAGCACTGACAAATGCCCAACACTTCAAGTGCTATATTTAGACAGACAAATTGTAATAATTTGTCGCAGCTCAAGTATTTTGCCATCGAAGATCCAGTCAGTATTTTTTGTAACTATAACAACATGAGGATAGTCACATAGTTTAAATGGATAGAGCCTTAATAGATAACTTTGCAAACATGCAACATGATGCATACAAACTTAAATTTAGTTCTTGTGTTAACACCTGTCAATCACACTGGGACTGAGTGCATGTTCACACCTTGTGTTTTGGTTCATGGAGACACTATATTTGGATTATTACTCCTCCCTCCTTCAACATATTTCCCCAAATCAGCCCACGCCGTGTTGCATGCTGGGGGCCCCTCAGAAGAAAAAAAAAAAGAACAGTCTTGGGGCTTAAGACACACACCGTGTAATTGCAACCATAATTACTCCCGACATCCAGAGTTCAAATCCGGCTCAGCACCTCAGTGTGTGCCACGGCTCGTCAGCCTCCACCCATGCAAACTGGTGGAGCAGAAAAAAAAAACCCAGAAAATGCTGCCTTTTCTGCAGGAACACTTGGAGACTTGCAGGGGGAAACTTGCATGGGAAGATGTGGCAGGATGATTTTCCTCTGAGCTCCACAAAACAAATGCACACTCAAAGTGGGTGAATTTCACTCCATCTGATGCGCAATTTGGTGGATGAATGAGCTGAGGTTTGTGCGTCCTGCTCCTCCAGCTGCACCACAATAAGAAATAACTGGAATGCAAACATGAGAGGGAGGATTTTTTTTTTTCTTCCAAATTGCAAATCCAAACCTCATCCACCACCACCACCACCTACGTCGCCTGCTTCAACAAACTGTGCACAACATCCGAAACTATAGCGCAACATCCAGCCTCCACCTCAACATGAGTGACCCAGAGGCGATGGAGGCATCCGGACACACCAGCTTTCTGCATGTGCGTCCCGCTGCACACACACACACACAAAAACACTTGAAAAGAAAAGCAGCCTGCAACAATCTTACCTTTCCGTCCCTGAGGCGACAGCAGCTCAGTTGAACGTGTTGAAACGAGCTACTCCGGCGAATGCGGTCGCGACATGAGCTGCGGGAAAAGTGAGGAGAGCAGCGGCGCAGATGGAGGATTGAAGCGGCGGAGCAGCGCAGCTCCGGACCGGCTCTGACATCAGCCGGGCTCGCGGCTCTTTAAGGTGGCTCCGCTCACTCACACACACACACACACACACCGGTTCATCCGACGCGTTCGAGAGCACCTCGACAAATGAGGTTCGCGTGGAGTGAAATGAGAGAGGAAAGTTCCGCGGTTCGTGGTGAGGGAGCTTGCGAGGAGGGAGGATCTGGAGCCGAGAGCAGGAAGAGTCCATAAAGCTGTCAGGAGGAAATCAAGGCTCAAGGTTGAAGGAGCACATCCTCCCCTGCAACTCTTCATCATGTCTGACACTGAGCTGCAAACTTCCAACACAACACAGCAACATAAATCTGGCCTGTCCAAATATTTAAGAAATAGTTGTAGGTCATGTGAGAGGATTTATGTGAGATAACAAGGAAATGAATGATTGAGACAAAGAGTGTTAAGCTGAAACAATTAGTTCATGTTTAAGTGGTTAAAATAAGCAGAACTGGTTCCAGCTTTCTAAATGTGAATATTTGCTCTTTCTTTCATCTTGAAATTGGACAAAACTTTTTGCCCGACACAAAAAAAGAGCTCCCATTATCCCTCTGCTCACATCACTGCACTGTCTTTAAAAAATAATAATCTTAAAGTCCTTTTACTTTTCTACAAAGCCTAACATACTCCAGCACCCTCATATATCAGCAGCTGACTCCCATTTTATGTCCCAACCAGAACTCTCACATCTCCCACTGACTTTCTTTTAGGAGTTCCTAAAGTGTCCCATAAAAAACCTGGTGAGGCTGTTGTCTGTTTTAATGGCCCTAAACTGTGGAGCAACCCTTGGAACTTACAACAGACAAAACCGTCTGAATTTTTAAAAAGAAATTAAAGAGCTATTGTTTTAATTAGACTTTTAATTTGGGTTAAGTTTGCTGGCAACTTGTTTTTATTGTATTGTGATCAGTGTTTCTTTCTCTGTTATTGCTTTTATCTTACCCCCGATCCTCTTTTGTTGCACAAAAAGTCATTATTTAAACAAACCTGTTTCACTATTTTGACATTTCACAGCCAAAACAATCAATTTATTAAAAAAATAAATCATAGAATAATAAAAATGAGCATCAGTTGCAGCCCTAAAATAGTGATTTATTGTTTATTTTTGATACGTTCGGATGTTCTGAAACTCCATTTTGTGTCACTTCCAAATAAGTGATATGAAAAGGTTTAATAAAACAGAAACACAAGCAAAACCCTAGTTCGTTTTTTTCAATTTAACATGTTCTAGGTCGATACGTTTTGCCACAGATAGACGATCATTGTTTGCACCTGGCAGTGAATGATTTCACCCAGCGTTTTCAAAAGTAGCTGAGGAGCCGGGGGCCTAATAAACCCCAGATGGGTCCTTCCATTACAGCAAAATGCTGTTTTCCAGCTGGCAGGAGCGACTGACTGCAGTGCATAAGAATACTTATCCATATAACAGATTCTCGAGCAACTGACGCCATCTGACTGAGGTAAAATTCAGGCTCACATTCGGGCACAAGACCAGGATGCCTTCTAAACTGTGACATACTGCAGTGTCATGTTAGTAAGACACAACAGATTGATTTTATTTGCTTCTAAAGTAAAAGTCTTACACTTATTTATGCTTCATTTATTACATTTAATTAAAGAGAAAAATAACATTTTTCAACAATGCGCAAGAGTCTTGAGATTTATGCAGATTTCATGCTGTACAAAAATATATAACACAAAGTCATAGACCGTAAGATAAAGAAAAAGAATAATTTATAAATTTGCTGCTTGTATTTGTTAGTATGTTGCCAACATTTATGTGGACCATTAAGTGGTAAAGGAATTTATTTAAGTGATGTAAAAGAATTTTGCATGTTTCTCAATGACCTAACAGAGGAATATGTGATAAACTGAGGGTTTTCTTTTTTGCAATAAACATATCATCTTTCGTGTTGAATGTATTTTGGTAAGACGCAGGTGGCTGCTTCTCTTCAAGTCCACCAAGTTGAGCATCTACCTCCGCTGCATAGACACGCTGTCCTCCTGCCCGTCCCCTGCTGTCTGCTGCGAGCTGATGTTGTTCTGAAAAAACTGTTTCAGGCCGTCAAAACCCTGATTGAACAAATACTCCAAGTACCAGCTCCACGGCTTGGAATGCTGAAACACACACAGAAACACACATCGGAGACGTCTGAAGATTTCTATGATCAAAGCGATCCTTCTTAATCTCTGAAATATTACTGATGCACATCAAACTACATGTAAAGTCTATTATAAATGCACAAATGGAAAAGAGACCCCCGCTCCCCCATACCTTTATGGAATTGAGGTCCATGTCCTTTCTCTCTGGCCAGCACTGATAAAGAGAGAACATTAATATTCATTGTCAGCCCACCCGGCTAAATCTCACAAGATCACTGCTGGATGTTGCAGCTGGTCTGAACCAAAAAAAGGTACGTGTATTATTAAACATGATGAAAACCACGTCTCATGCAGCACCCATTAATAATATAATGTCCTTCTGTATTAATGTATCTTCTATGAAAGATACATTAATCCCACATTTGTCTCCTTGTCTTGCCTGCAAGTCTATTAACCAAACCATACAGACTGGCTGCTCACTGATCCAGCACAAGTCTCTTACAGTTTGAAAATAACAGAGCATTGGAGCTGGTAGGAGCCAAATACCTAAATATCTCCGTAAGACTCAAATCAAGACATTGTAAACGGTCACCACTCACTCTCCGGTGAAAGTCGATGGCGTAGCTCATGAAGGCGGGGTGGTGGATGAAGTCGAAATTCGCTGCGCATTGTGGAACTTTGCTCTCAAGCAGCAGCTCCTCTCCCAGCTGTATATGCATGCCTGGTTGAAACATCTTTGAGTTCCACAGGCAGTTGACCATGACGACTACGTAGTGGTTGAATTCGTGGAACGTCTCGCGGCTGATGTGAAAGGCCTGCTGAAGAACAGAATGGAAATCGAAATGAGAAGAAAGAACGAAACAGAAAATGGGAGAAAGAGAGAGACCGAGTCCGACTGAAGCACTCTCCATATCTGCAGAGCTTCACATTTGATGTTTGTTGTGCTGATTCATTTGCATGCCATTTACCAAGTCCATTTTTCTTAATAAAAAGTGCCACTGACATTTCCAGGGGAATGTACTGGCTGCCTGACACATACTTGTCAATTCACATTTCGCAGCGGCGGATTTATTAAAACATCAACAACTTTTTAAGTTCTCATCTGAGAGGGTAATAAAGGTTATCAGCTGTAGGTGGATGCTTGTGAATTCTTAAAGAGCTGGACTGAGAGATGCAAAATCTACAAATCTACCACAGTGAATCACACAGCAAGTCACTCTGGAGGAGAGCAGCAGCTAAATGCCTGAAATGTAAATGCAATCACAAGAAATGCATTTGAGATAACAGCTCAATGAGCTCTTTTAATCAAATCGCTGCTAATAAAAAATAATTTCTTCCACATTGTATGTCAGCTACTTGGTGCAACGACTTGGAACAACATGTATTCTTGCAGCATCGCTGTAATTCAAGTCACAGCGTGTTGATTTTCAGATGTGCACAGCAAAGAAAAAAGGAGTTTGTTTATACCTCTGTGTGCTTCGCTTGACTCTTGGCTGATGCCAAGTTCAACTTGTACCTGAGGAAAATGGAAACGGAAAATGACAAGTGACCTCTGTGATCATGAATTACTGCAAACAGCTACTTCTATGGTCTCTCAACAAATATAATGCAATTACGTTCCAATTTTCTTTTGCCATGGCATTTTTACACTCAGCTTCGCTAAAATTACTTCAGAAGCCTGGGGTGCAGTCAATTAGCCGACACTGCGAGGATTTGTGTTATTAAAGCCTGGAGTTACAAATGACGCTCGAATTCTACATAAAAAGGAGAAGAGGGCTTAAGTGTATTGCCTCTTAGCCTCTCATTATCATAAATCATACATTAACATTTAAGTACAATGAAGCCATTTGATTCCGTTCTGTTCCGACATCAAATATAGATAACCATGTGACACACTACATTAAGGCTGCTGCTCACGTATGCATCGTGACAGACCTATGGCAGGTCGTAACATGGAGATGAAGGGTCCCACCTGTTCATGATGTAGGCCAGTCTGTCTACGCTAACAGGGTCAGTGGCGAGCAGGGCTGGGTAAAACACTCCAGGTGGAGGCATCACCACGAGGGGGAGCCCATACTTTAGAAATGTGTCACACACCTGGGGGAGGAGAGATATTTAATATACACCGACAGAGAGTTTAAAAATAGATACTCCAACGCACAGTATGTATATGCAGTATGTATTTGCAGATACATCATTCTGCACAGTGAAAGTCAAACATCAAAGTAAAAGGAGGGAAAACATATCATTTAGAAGCACCAGCACTGCACAGACATAGGTTGTATGTTGCCTAAGAAAGTCACAAAGCAGATTTGATCATTAGCATCAGCTCATTTACCGTCTCGTAGAAGTCCAGAGTGAAGCTGAGGAGAAGACAGTGGCAGCCTTCAAGCTGAAGGCCCACAGAGGCCAGTCGACCCACAAAGTGAACCAGCTTCATCACTGAATCCTTGAATCCCGACAGAGTCATGTTTCTAGAACAGACAGTGGAGTAGTTTCAGACACAAACTGTAACCAGCATATAAAAATGATGCTAAGTGAAAGCTGTAACACCAGTCAGCATACAGAAGTAAGCTTCCAAATCACGTTTGTGGCCATTCATTAAAATACAAAGGACAAACACTGAATCAAGAGTGATGTTGGGAAAGCGTACACAAATACAAAATCAATGAGTTCTACATCTAATCTCTGAGTTGTAGTCTGGCCAAATACCAGAGGTGAGTTTGAAAATGGCAGTGAATAAAAATGGATCTCTCCACTTATTGGATCATCTATTGTGGGATTACACACGCAAGGACTCGATACTGAAGAAGCCCAGGTATTAAAACGTAATCAACACCAACTCCGCCCCTTAATTTGGAAGCTGGAAAATCATTTAACTGGATATTAGGATCTGTTTCTGTCTCCAAACAAATTCCAATTAAAGGATTTGATGGATAAATGGGCACAAAACCAAAACAGGAAAAAAACATCAATACAAACTTCTGCCTTTGATTGCTCGTGGATAATAGATGGCTTAAATTAGAACTAAAAGGTTACTGTATAGACCAGTGTGGGGTCTCAGTCAAGATCTTATTTGATACAATAAAAGTCTAAAATGAATATAACTATGAAGCTTCATATTCAGAACAAAAATGGGTAAGTCAACTGGGACACCTATAACAGGGAGTGATTTTTTTTCATTACAGCAACCCACAGTAAATAAAGCTGAGGCAACACTTTTATTACATCTGTAAGAACTGATCAGGTGTGAGAAGGCATCTTGGAATTTCTTGGCTCGAAAGCAAAAGATAAACGGGCTATAACCCTTCCGCTCTCAAGTAAATTCACGTGTTTCAGGTCTATTGCTTGTTTACGCTCAGGGCATAAACAAGTAGCGGGAAGAAGATGTGAAACTCACATGGAGGTGTGGCTGTTAAGGCTGATGTCCAAGTCGTCCTCCGGAGCGTACACTGAGTGCCAGGTCAGCCACTTTAACAGCATATTGTTTAGACACTCTATCAGTCCACACTGCAGATGCGCGCGCACACACACACACACACACACACACACACACACACACACACACACACACACACACACACACACACAGAATAAGTGCTTTATACCTTAATGACAAAACAAGCACCATTGCATCTTTTCTATTAACTTAAAGCAGAGGGTTTTATCATTCAAGCAAAGTAGCAGCAAGGTGCCTCAGAAAGGGAAGCCTACCTTGAAAAACAATGAGGATGTGAAGAAGAGTTGCATAAGGGGCTCAAACAAAAGTCGTCCGATTTCTGAAGCAGTGAGACAGAAGGTTACACTTGTACCACCTATATAATCCAATGTACCATAATGCATTTCTGAAGACACGACACAATAACACAAGCCTTGTAAACATGCAAACAAGGCTGCGATTTTATCAAGTGGAGAACAAGGTTGGTCAGGAAAACTGTTGTGTTGTTTGACACAGACAGAGCCAGAAATCGAACACTAAATGGACACAGTAGGAAATCAAAACTCACGAGAACTGGGAACAACATGAATGTCGCTGAGCAGGCCGAGGATCTGTGGGCGGAGGAGAGCGCCGTCCCAAACAGTGAGGAATTTGTAGAGAAAAGCCTCAGAACTTGAAAACCCCTCCTGGTGGAGACATATTACCAACATTGTGAAATCATTGTTTGACTGTTAATTAACCTTAAGCATGTGGAGGTAACCATGTAAGCATGTGGAGGAATGACACCTGTGAGGTAGCTATCAGGGTATGAAATGTAATGCTCACCTGAAGATAGTGCTGTGTGGACAGCAACGTCTTCAAAAACTGCAGAGCTTCTTCTGAAATCTGGGAGGCTCCTCCATTGCCGCAGAACAAAAATTCTGAACAAAAACAGCAAAAAGGGGATTTAGTGAGTGAAATAGTCAAGGGAATAAAAAGAAAACAACAGAAGATTTCAGATTCACTGCATCTTCACACAGTGAGCCCCCCCCCCCCGCCGCCTCACAGTCTCTTTTCAACCTCTCTCTGGAAGATTCACTTTGATATGCCAACTAGGTAATGTGTTAGGGTTCAACCCAAGGTCTTTGCTTTGGTGAATCTTCCTAAGTGAAGATGTCACAGCAGTTTGGTAGTCGCTTCTCACCCCTCCCTTACCTTCATGGAGAGCGTGGCCTAGCCAGAAGTTGAGGCGTAGGAGGGCAGACTCATCCTGTACACAGTCCAGGTACTGCAGTGCCTGACTGGAGCCCAGCAGTGAGCCCATCTGAGCAGGCAGCTGGTGGAGGTAAATGAAGAAACAGGAAACACATGCAAAGAAAGTCTGATTAAGGAGCTAAATTTATCAAACGTGCATAAATGCAAGAAGCACAGAGGTGAAAAACAAAAATCACACTGCTGTGTAACAACACTAACAAAGTCAAAACATCACATTAAAATCACCCTCAAGTCAGTTTCAAATCAATCTGTTTACCTGCTAATGAATAAACTGATGCTCATGTCCTTGTTTTCATTGAGTGGGCCAGCAATCCGCTACTGGGCCAATTCCTCAGTATCCAGTAATCCCCATAATGCCTGCACTGGGACATTTTTTCCATCATGCTGGATGGTTTATACAGTCCCTTATTGTGTATGAACAGCTGCCTCCCAATATGGGGACTTTGTCAGTATAATAAATAAATTAGAATGAGGAGAAGACAGACTGTGAATGGACACAGCTCAGTTCTTCGATAATTACAGAGCAACTGTGTCATTAAACTGAGAAAGCGCCATTCTGCTGTTGACAACAGGAGTGCACGCAATGAGGGAAATAATCAATGATCCTTTGTCAATGCCTTTGCTGAATAGTTTTATGAGTGTGATTGACTGATTGTATTCATCTGTCTCTCCCAAGATGCGATAAAGTGGAATAAAAGCTTTATTGCTCACGTTGGCTTTGTGGGCGGTGAAAGGGGTCAATTTATGTAGCATGGTGTATAAAAGTCTGCGAGCCATTTAAAATGACTTATATTAGCTTATCAGGACACTGAATCTGCAGGGCAAATAGACATTTATAGAGAGACCTCTTTAAAGGGCCAAATGCTATGAAACTTTGTTCACTGCATCACTCAGAGAAATCTCATCTCAGGTCTTTTGCTTTCATTACTAATATGAGATTAGATAACACTAACAATTTCTGTAAGAAGAATGGCGTATTTAAAAAACAAATGATAAGCACTGTGCTCATGAAGCTGGTTTATGCTCTAATCTAATAAACAAATTAGTCCCAGGACACCTCTGCCGTGGTTTCTCTAGAATGAAATTGATATTGGCCTCATGTAATGTACAGAAAATATTACAACAGTGACACAGCACCACCCAGTGGCTAAGACTGTACATTGCAATTTAAACAGACCATGGTCATATGTCCTAATGGAACCGAGAAACTGGCATACATTTTATTCTGCTGCTTAAATTATTAACAATCTTCACACTTAATGCTTAAATGATATTCCATCTGTTCCCAGTCCAGGTGGGGTTGGGGCTTTGGGACTAACAGCTGAACTGTGGAAACTGAGCCAGATGGGAACAGAATGATTGAAAGACTGAGGAGACAGTAAAGGGGCAGCGGCTGCCCCTGCGTCGGCACCCCACAGTCGCAGAACTCAGAGATTTTTCCTGGGAGACATTACCTCTATACGGTGCATATTTTCCAGCAGCTGAGCAAAAGAGTGGAGCTGCACCAGGGGGACCACCTTTCTGCTGGAGGACGGCTCAGTCTGAGCCTGTTTATTGACCACACAACTCAGTGCCGGCAGTTCCAGGTGGCCATGTTTCTGAGACAGAAGCAAAAACAAGACAATAAATAAAGGCAAGCCTGGGCTAGCATTTACTTTTATATGTTTATAATTTTTCTATGTCCTGAAATTAATAAAAGACTACAATCATGATGAACAGATGAATTATAAATGTATACTTTATAGATTGGGCACTTTGCATCATTTTATTTTACCATGTCACTCCCGGCAATCATGCTTTAACATTTCACACAAACAAACACAGTAAACAGAGTAGCTGACAACTCCAATAGGCTTCCGAACCCTTTTTCTTGACTTGGTCTTATCTTCAGTCCTCAAAGCCAGACCGAAAGGAACCTGGGAACCGTTCCTCTTCTTGACAGCAATCAAAACAGACTTCCAGGGAGAATCGTGCTTCCTAAACCCACTCTAATATAAGAAAACAGACAATAAACAATGATTTGTAGATGACGGTCACAGAGTATCATGACAACAGAATGAGCATGAACTACTCAGTCCATGTACAAACCTTCATTCGTGTTGGAATGGAAAGCGTCACCAGATCTGGACAAAACACTTTGTAAAGTGACAGCAGGTGCAGCAGGAATGGCTGCCTTCCCTGAAAAAAAGAGATCAACATACTCAATATGACAATTCCATTTTTAATTGATGTTGCCTAAAAACAATTACTAATGGTATAGAAACGGTATATGTTTATGGGAATAATGCAGAGAGTAGAAAAAAAAAACCCTGCAGTTTATATTTGAATAGATTTTCATCTATTGCTGGAGAGCAACAATGGAGTAACTTGATAAATGGCTCTGGAGGCCATCAATTCAGCAGGATGTTTACCAGTTTAGACTGTAGCTCCAGTAGCTTCCTGACTCTGAAGACTCGCACTACAATGAGGGGAAAAAAATGAAGCAGTCAATAATGGTTGCAGAAGTGCTGAGAACAGTAAAAAAGAAGAAACAATGGAGTATACTATAAAAAAGGGGGAAGTAGCAGTACAACTGTGCAACATATTTCAGGTGTGAAAATGCTTGACTTACCACTTTCTTTTCTGGTCAATAGGTACAACAGATGGCAGATAAAAGGACACTGAAAACATGTGACAAAAGAAAATCACTTCAAATCTCAGCACTTTTTCAGCCAAACAAATATCACATTATAGTGTTGTAGTCATTTTAGTACACTAGTAAGAAGACAGTCGTTCATACGTGAACAGAAAAACAACAGAGAAGGAATGGGACCTGTTCCAACAAGCACTTTTACTGAGTTATGTGGCTGACCTTGCTGAAAAAAATCCGGAATATACATGTTAACTTTCAGTTTCAAATATAGGGGAATTTTTGCTTTTAGCAGCAGAGTTATACAAATAACTTGCTAACCTGCTTCTTGAAACAACAACACTAACATCTTTTGTAATGTATGAATTATAGGCATGAACCAGACATCTGTCTTCCCAGTCAAGTAGATATGAACCTTAATTTATCACACGTCTGTATCTTGAACCAAACATAGCATTAATAAATAGCAATATTGTTTTAAAAATAACTCTGACATATAAGAATATACATGTCATTTAAATGACAAATAAGCCTAGTGAATCTTACGTTTTTTTGTTCAAAGACATATGTAAATGAATGATCAGATTTTGCTCAACATATTTCAACACCAATGAAAATATCAAAGTACATACCAGATTTTCATCTGTGACGAAGTTGAAGATGAAGCCATAGATGGCTCTCAGTTGGTCCTTTGCATCAATCATGTCAAATATCGTCAACACCCACTTTATGAAAATAATCTGGAAATGGTTCATGCATGCACAAACACAAAAATTGATGAAGTATGGTCAAATCAATCCACTGACATACAGAATCAAAAGCAGGTAAACCAACACTCACTCGTTTCAAATATTGTGCAATTCCAACTATTTCATAAAAATGAAAGCCACAAATGTTTTATACAAATTAAATAAATTATTATTATAATAATGAAAAAAGGGTGTGAAAGCAAAAGTAGTCTTAAATCCTTGAATTTTGTTTAAAAATGATAAATGATCTAAACTTAGTAACTGGATGAATGTAAATATTATTTTCTATTCTAAATATGTAAGAGTAGTAATACATCTCTTTCAACCACTCAAAAATACTCAGGAAACAGAAGAAAATAATTAAAAAGTTAAAAAAAAACAAAAAACACTAAGATCAATGTTTAATCTTAAAGCTTTAATATTTCTGTTGGAAATAAAAATTTGGACTTACTTGTGTGCTGACAGGTATTTTGCCAACATTCAGCCAGACCACTGCCCGAACAACAGCTTCCTGTGGCACCACAGTGGCAGGAATCAGACACTTCAGCACCCGGGAACACAGAGTACTGCCTATAAAGACAAATCCACCGAAACAAAAATCTGATCAAGGAAGCAAATGTTAAGACTGACAGTAAAAATGTCAACTTCAAAAGATATTGGCACACACTTTCAACTGTTTAAACTGTGTGCAAAATATGTGTTCAAATCACACTGACAGACATTATGCCATATCAACTACATAAGTAATATCTGGCTCCAGCATACTTGTCACTTAAGTCTCACTAAAACACAACTAACAGATGGTATGACAATTCGTACAGTGGCTCAGTAGGTTACACTGGCACATTTATACTGACTGAGGTGTGAACAAGAGTGCAACAGTTGCTGGCACTGTGATAAAGTGACAGTCTGTGAGAGGTGAACGTTTGCTTGATGTGTGATGGGACAGACTCCAGTCTCCTACAACCTTGTAAAGGTAAAGGGAAAAAGGGGATGGATGGAACTATGGCCAACACATACAGGCCTGTTACTTCTGCTAGAAATTATTAATTATATAACTAAAATTAAATAATTGATACCTAGTCTACAGCGTTACTCAGTGACTGTCTTACCCATACGGAGGCTCATGGCAAACTCCAGCATAATAGCAATGGCCTCTGGCAAAAGTCCTTTATTGTAGGCCACCTTCTCCACCAGCACCAGGTTCCTCTGCACCTCATCGTTCCCAATCACAGGAGTACCTGCTTCAACTACAGGAGAGAGAGGTAACATCAGAGAGTGCATGCCTACACAGACAGTCTGACGCGTTTTTCACCCTGCAAATGTTGATGTTGAGTGAAATGACAGCAGATGATCCATTACTCTACAAACTCCAGTATTTTTTCCAGAAAATGTGTTAACTGCACATGTTTACTCACTTGCATATGAAAACTGTTAGATTTTACAGTTAAGCTAAGAGTAAAATCTAGCATAAAATATTCAGAAGTTTGGTGTCTGCTCGTTGAACATCTAAGAACACACTGTGGTGTTGATGTCATCTGGAGATGCTCTGTATACAGTAAATAATCCAGTGGAGTGTTTTTGGTTAGAGGACAGGAAAAGACCAGTTAGTCATTCACGTACAGTAAAAAAAATATTATATAAAAGCAGTTATTATGGGTTTTAGGAGGATTTTCAAGTGAGTTTTCAAGTCAGGTGTGTCCATATGTGAAGACAGATCTTTGCACTACTGGGCACCAACATCTCAGCTCCTGCACCAAAATCTACCCTTTCCAGCTATAGACAGAACAGCGATGAAAATATGTGTTGTGACAGAAATAATTGCAGAGGCAGCATGGCTGAAATTTTCAGATCACAGGATACATGAGAGAAACTTCTGGGACAATATGACAGCAGTCGTGGTATTAAGTATAAAACATTTTCTGATTGGCACGTATCATGTTGTTCCCAGAATTCATTCATTGTTATGTATGTGTTTATGTATATATGGATGGATGTGTGTATGGATGGATGGAATAATGTATGTATGTATATATGGATGGATGGATGGATATGAGTATGTGTGTATAGATAGATAGATAGATAGATAGATAGATAGATAGATAGATAGAAATTACCACACTGTGCAACTAACAGGTACTTTTTAGGAAAATAAACTAAAAAAAATGTAAGTCTAACAAAAGTCCAGAGTCTTACAGATTCATTGACACATTCAAAAGCAACAGTTGTCACAACACCACGGGCTGAGTATCCATCTTTATTTTAACGGCGTTTATACATAATGTTTTAACACTAATGCTAGTTTGTAATATTAGTTTGTGACTTTCTCATTTCCTGAGCTCAGAGCTAGAAAGAAACTTTACAATATTAGCTATCATTAATGCTAAGTTACATCTCAAACCGGATAATAAAGTAGTGTAAACCGAGGTGAGTCACGGTCTGATCTTACCGACAGAAAAGTACTTGAGGGCCTGAACAAACGGCTCCTCCGCCTCGTTCCTCCTTCTCTTCATCTCCGCCACCCTCAGACTCCTTTTGCTGCTCCGGCTGGACACAGAGTCGTTCACTGACGACTGCTCCGAGTCCGACGGCCCCGACGCGTTTAGCTTTTCTGCCATTTCTACTTTGCTAAAACTTAAACACACCGAGCTTCTGTTCTGTCTTCGTCCATCCAAACAAAACTCAAATCTTGCGCGACCGTTTGCTCTGCGCCTGCGTAATAGAGTCCATCCGGTCGGTGGCTTCCCGGGAGTTGTAGTCCGTTTGCCAAAGACTCAGCTGGCACTAGGACTACAATAGTTGTGTCGATGTTTAAGTGTGTGAATTTTGTGTTTACAAGAGGAGACTACATCTAAGATCGAAAACGGGTCAGTATTGCATAGGGAACAGAAAAAAATGGGCTAATTTTGCACAGATATATGACGTTAAAATCCCATCACAGACAGTTTTCTCAGCGAGTGTGTCTTTAATAGGAATTTGTTGCAGTAAAAACTGTTAAGTGAGGTCTCTAATTAATTCAACAACTATAATACTGTCTGAAAATAAGATGGTTAAGATTTTTCATAATGTAATTTGTCAGTGCTCTGAACACTATAAATGAAATTCCATCAACTTCCATTTGACTTATTCAAACAATCTCTTTGATAAATAAAATGTTAGAAAATATTAAGTTTAGTATCATAGGCAATCTTGCTTTAAATATTGACATCATATAATGCTGACATAATTTTCAGTTAATTGGCCAATTGACTAATCTTGGATATTTCAATGCTTTGTCCAACAAATTCAAAACCATACAAACTATCCAAATGCTACAAAGTCAAATGGTCAGAAAATGACATTCAAACTAGACCAGGATGCTGTACTTATAGTATTTCTTCATGCTGGTCACACTGTTCTGCAAACACCAGTGACAAATAGTGTTTTGGGGGAGCACAGTACATCATTTCAAAAGAAGGCTACTGCCCCCACCAACTTTCCCCCAAAGCTGTACTGTCACTGACCAGTTTTAATGCTCAGGGGGAGAAACAGGGGCAAAATCACTCCATTTTGTCATGAGGGCAAAGACATAACAGAAAGGCCCTTGTGTGTGAGTTATGCAGCTTGTCCCCACACTCCCAGTCCTTTCCTGCCCATGTAGGGTCAGGATTAGGGATTGGCTTTGCTGTGTCAAAAATGGCACTAGAATGAAGCACGGTTACAGCCAAAATCTGCAGACAGAATCATCTTAGAGCAAGGGTACTCCCCATGTGATACAGTTTCCTTATAACTGCAGTTAGTTCATGCTAATTCTGCAAATGTATAATTTCTATTTTTGTCAGCACTAAAAAGGCAGTTTAACCTCGATTGAGTTCGCCAGAAATACTTGTGTTGTATAGAAAAAAATAAGCAACAAATCCCTTACAGGACCTGATTACAAGCACTTTATCTGGGCCCATAACACTTTGTATGTAGCTTGATATGAAGAAATTACCTTGACAAGGACTGACTGAAGTTATGTAACAAGTTTACAACACAAAAATCACAAAACAGCAAATATGAGGTAGTGTGAATTATTAACTTTGACTCAATAAAATGCAAAAGTGCTAATAAAAAACAATATAAAGTCAGTCTCATCTCCAATTCTTTATTTTAAGTATATCATTTACAGAAAGAGTGTGAATCTCAAAACTGACAGAATTTTCAACTGAGATTTCATCCCTTAACAAAACTGCAATAGGGATGCTTTTCTTATCTTTAGAGAGAGAAAAAAACTACAACCAAACAGATGAGCAAAATCTTTAAGAGACAGTGAATAGATTTAAGACTTGAACTGTGAATTACAAAAGGTAAAATTCCATTTTCAACAGGCAAAAAGACTTTTTTTGATATGATTATGTTCTGCTATACAAGCTAGCAGCAGACACCTGAGGCAGCTACTGCTGCCCTTTCCAGCGAAACAACTTCATTGTGGTAACTGAACTGAAAGGAAACAGAGGATACTCAGCTAATTTCACTTTGGGAGAAAAGATTTCATGCGTACTTCTGTAAAAATTAACCCGGGATTTATATTTTTTCTTTCGGAAATAACTTTCTTGTAACATTGTACCAAAATAAGATATGGTTATGTAATACTAGTTTATGTATTAGTACAAAATTCTTTCAAAAGTGCTCATTTTGGTTTATTTTCTATACGCTTGACCAAATGAAACATGCTTGAACAATTGAAATTGAAATCAGTCTATCCTACCTACAGTATAAAAACAAATTAGAAAAACAAGCTACAAAGATTCTTTCATGAAAAACAGCATTCTCAAATCAACTTGTAACAAAGGAAATTAGAAATTAAATACAAGAACACAAACACGTTTAACACAGTGTAGGACTAAAATAAATAGGAAAAATGGGTCGACTATTGTGACAGCGAGCTGAGCTCATCAGTTTCCACAGGTATGATTGTCCACTGTTATGTAGAGAATGTATGGATCAGAAGTTCTCAGTTTCACATTAAGAGTGCAGAGGAGTGGGTGAGAGTAATCAGTCAGCCAGCTGGATGGGACACGAGATGTGTGTGAGGGGTTTTATTACTGGGAGTGACTGTTTCCTTCAAAATTTGAATGACTACAATCCATAGAGGCCCACCAGGTTCCCTTCATTGATGCTGAACCATAGTAGAAGAGGATCTTAAGACTGCTTGACCTTGTTCTTTTCCTGGTCATTGATGTGCTGTTCCTCTCTGCTGTCCTCTCTCTCCGGCCGATCATCGCTCTGGCGGGCGATAAGCAGTCGGCAGGTGAGCAGAATACCAAAGACTAGAGCGTGGGCGTACCGTTTCAAGGGGTCTCCAACTAGCTGGTGGAAGAACAGGACAGCCAGCATGACCAGCAGCAGCAAGAAGTTGGCCACATCCTTCGGCCTGCCCGGCACGAGGGTGAGGACCACGCCGCAGCCCACCTCCAGAGAGCCGATGATCTTACGAAGCAGGACTGAGCTGATCCCGATCTTCTTCAGGCCTGGCAATGCTTTGGCATAACTCTTGTATGCCCTTTTCTGAAAGGGAAAAGCAGGGATATCTTTTTAAATATCTCTAACATTCAACTAAGGTCATACAATCTGATATGGGTGTCTTTAAGTGAGTTCACTAAAAGACCATGTAAGGTCACCATGTCTCAAGTGTTTAACATTCAAATATTTCATCACTATGGTTGCAGTTAATCTTGGGCCTATTGCTCCCTGACGTAAGAAAACCTATAAAAGTATATAATCACGATCATCCACTGCAGGTATCAGTTTGGATTTTGGATGAAGCTTTTAGGAGGCCCAGCTATCATCTTCCACACAGGATCATTTCAGCATCAGCACCGACAGGTTCATCTCACAGAATTTGCTCGAACGCGCCGCCATTGCTCTTTAGCTCTTAACTTGCTCTTCATATGAAACGAGAAGGTTAGCAGCTACTCCACATTTAACAGGCTTTAAAGAAAAACGGTCTATCTGACCATCCATATGTGCACCTTTAAGATAAATTATAGCATGTAATAAAAGAAAGCAAGGTGCATTCAGTCATTCACTGCCATCCCTGTTTTAGCGTATACAAGCCAACAGCTGTTACCCTATCGGATTGTTTGGTGTATTTATTCTGATTCGTGGATGTTATCAGTGTAATATTTAAGGTTTATCCTAAAACACAGAGGACTAGCATGTGTCTGACTGTGTTGTTACATTCAATATATCAGATCTTAACATTTTATATAGAGGAATCTCCTCTGGATATTAACCATTAATGCTTCACTGAGGAAATTGGTCTGCACTCAAAACATTAATTATCCGTGTCTTTTACTATTTAGGTCACATTATTCACCAACACGGAACAATGGCCTTTACCCCCCCCCCCCCCCC